>RJWM01020046.1:0-37875 GCA_004363535.1 Dasyprocta punctata
AAAAAAAAAAAAAGAAGACAAAAAGAAAATTCAGAAAATGCAGTCAGTACAGCTTTACTCGCCACCTTTGATGCGTTCTCATCACCAGCCCAGTTTCTTTGGGGGGCCTTAAAATGCAGGGAACACACACCTGCGAGCTCTTAATACAAGGCACACCGTGGGTCCACCCCACTACAGCAGGGTTAGGGCGGGGAAACTGAGGGAAGGACTGCGAAGGGGCACCAGGAGAAGATTCTCGCAGGCTGGGGCTGCTGGAGGGGAGACGAGTGAACTGTGAAGGATGGCTTTTTTCAACCCCCAGGTTTCTTAGTTTGATTTTCTAAGTTTATGCTCTCCTGAAGGTGGCTCTGAAAACAGGCTGTGTTAAGGGTGACCTAGCACCGCAAAGAAAGGACAAAGAAACAGTAACGCCTGACTAACAACCAGAGAGCAGGCAGCAGCGACTAAGGCAGGAGGGACGGCCAGGCTGTCCCGGCATCGCACACCCGGGCCAGGGGACGGGGGAGCCGGCGCGTGGCGTCCCAGGGGCTCACGCAGCGCCCACGTCCCGGCCAGTGACTCAGGTCGGCGGCGAGGTAGCTGCTCCAACCTAAACCACGGGCGCTGCTCAGAAAGGAGACAGACCAAGGAAACTGCCAGCGTTCCTCGTTTTCCTTCTGTTACTGAAATGAGATCTCGAGCTATAACTCAAAATCAGGCAGCCAGCCTCGCGGCTCTAAAACACCCTTCCCCCAGCCACGGCAGGGTGAACACAAAGGGTTCCCTGGCTGCCTGCTCCTTCCTTACACCTCAGAACTGTATAAAATACACAAGTCAGCTATGATCCCCAGCACTTGGGAGGCGGAGGCAGGAGGATGACTGCAAATTTGAGGCCGGCCTGGGCTACATAGTTTTTTTTTTCTTTTTTTTTTTTTTTTGGTACAAGGATTCAAACTCACAACCTCACACCTGTCAGTCAGGCACTTACGCCACTGAGCTAAATCCCCGGCTACGTAGTTCAAAGCCAGACTGAACTACACAGAAGACCCTGTCTCAACCTGCCCCACCCCCAAAAGAATCATGTTAGATCCGTTTAAACAGAACCTTCCTTCCACCTCGTTTCCTTTTTGTGCTTTTCCTTCCTTGACCCTGTTTCTTGGCTATAAATTCCTGCTGGCCCAAGCCATATTTGGAGTCGGGTTCAATCTCTCCATTACTGTGGTCCCTCTACCTATGATGATGGTTGTGATCAAGTTCCCCCTATCTTGCTGTAACAAGTACCCCTCAATAAATTTTTCCTTACAGTGCCCCACATCCCAGACATGGGGTTCTGATCCCCAAAGTCAGAAATGGAGCTAAGCATCCATATATTTTGTTCTGTTTTGTTTCGGAGACAACAGTCTCACGATGTAGTTCAGCCTGGCCTCGAACTTACCGTGTAGCCTAGGCTGGCCTCAAATTTGCAGCGATCTGTCTGCCTCAGCCTCTGGAATGCTGGGATCACAGGTGTGCGCCACCATTTAGCCGGGCGTGGTGGCGCACGCCTTTAATCCCAGCACTCGGGAGGCTGAGGTAGGAGGAGCGTTGTGAGTTCGAGGTCGGCTTAGGCTACAACGTGAGCGCAAGGCCTGTCTGAGCTACATAGTGTGACCCTGCCTCAAAAAACCAGGGCCGGGAGCTTGGTTCAGTGGCTTGAGGGCCTGTTTGGCAGGCGAGAGGTTGCGAGTTCAATCCCCGGTGCCACAAAAAAAAAAAAAAAAAAAAAAAACCGGTGTGCGCCACCACACCCAGCTCATCCATATCATGAATGTGCAAGCGATGCTGCCCTCTCAGACCTCTATACCTTGACCCCTGTTCCCAACTCCCCTGGAGAGCGTCCCTCCGACTGATTCAGTGCCCTTTTCTCTTCAGCTTCCTCAGTGTCACCTCCAGCCTCACAGTCATCAATCCCCACCCCCCGCAGGTCCCTGCCAAGCCCAGTTGTCCCAGGAATGAGCAGGAACTGGGAGGCCTCAGCCTGCTGCAGGAGTCCACCCAGCCTCTCACCACACACTGAGTGCCCCTGTGCATTCCTCATGCGGCCTGCGACAGTCTGGTCGCTCTGTCCCGATCTGCACTCTAGGGCTCAGCCCTGGGCAGGGGTGAGGAAGAACAGCCCACATCCCGTGGCTGAGCAGAAGGTGCAGCGCAGTGGGGAGCTGTCACCCACTGAAGCCACAAACTTCCCCTTGGCAGGGAGTCTCAGCCTCTGAGGTCAGCATTAGACGGAGACTTAGTGCCTATCCAGTTCTGCTCCACGCCGCCTTCCAACACCGGCCCACGCACACCGTGCAGAAACCTCTTTACAGGCCTCTCATTGTCCTCTTCTTGATTGCTTCTGAGGACCGGGAACTCAGCACTTCACCAGGCCCGCCTCTGCCTGCAACCCTGCATCAGGGTTTGAATCGAGGCCCTTGCACTGCACACGCTGAGCTAACTCTCCCGACCGGCTGCATCTCAGCCCAGCCCCTTCTTTATCTCCTGCGCCGCTGCCACAGAAAGACTTCACTTTTTCCCACTCTGCCACAGTGTGCGGAGCTAGGGGCCTGGGGCAGGCAGAGAGCAGGCTGCAGGGTCTCAGCAGGCCGTTGTGGGGAGGGGGCAGCTGGCTGTCCATGGCCATGACTTGTCCGCCCTTGAGGACAGGCTGGGAGCGGGCTCACTGTCACGCTCACCTTTAAGGAGCTGCCTGACCCAATCCTGCCGGTCCTAGGAGGGTCCTCGCCCTTCTATGGGTTCCCAGCGGGTTAGGACCCCTCCTTCCATTATCAGGAAAGGAAGCAGCACCCACCTTTCTCCTGAGGAGGTGGGGGGACACAGGTGCCCACCAGAAAGCTCAACAGCTCTTCCCAGCCAGGGACACTTCTGGGGACTGCAGGCCTGACACTGAGGGGCCTCCACTGCTCCCACAAGGGCAGCCCCCCAGCTGGGATTGGGAAGGCACCACCTGTCTTTGAACACAGAGGGCCAACTGAGCACAGCATGGTGCCACACCCCCTGCAGCTGCAGCACTGGGAAGGCGGAGGCAGGAGGAGCATCGTGAATTTGAGGCCACCCTGGGCTACATAGGGAGACCCTATCTCAAAAAAAAAAAAAATTGCATATAGCTGGACCTGCCTTGCCCCCTTATCCTACCAGCCCTCTTATCCAGTCTTCTTACAGGCACCCACAAATCTGGCCTAAGTTTACCTACAGGCGGGCTGAAGGCCTTCAGGAGTCCCAGCCATCCGAGCTCCGAACTCCGGTGCATCCTACCCGGCCCCACCCAGCTCCCAGGCAGCTGCGAGGCTGCGATCACCGAGGCATCTGGAGCCTGCCGAGGCCGCAGGACACGAGCCCTGGCTCTGTTTGCAGGCGAGGCAGCCGGCCCTCCTCTGTCCACCCGAGAGGGGTCCCCGCCAGCCCCCTGTCACCTCCGCACACCTCTTCCTCAGCTCCAGTCCGCTCCTCGGGCTCTGAGCCCCACCCGCGCCTCACTTCCTGATCCAGCGGCCCCACCCGCCTGCCCCACCCGCGGGAGGGAGAGGCGGCGCCGGGGTGCAGGAGGCCTCCACCGAGCGCGAACCGGAGCCCCTGCAGCGGGTGCCGCCAGCCCCAGCTTGTCCCGGGCGCCCAGGGAAGCCACAGGTCCCAGCCTTGTCACAGTGGCCTCGGCAGAGGCAGGCGCCGGGGGTCATCTCCGAGTGTGGGACCAGCCAGGAGAGCCCTGTTCCCCACTCACCAGCCCCGGCCGGCTCCTCGGCTTCTCAACAGCCCGGCCAGCCCTGTGCCGCCCGGTTAGTCACATTTCCTGGGTGGGGTCAGGCTCCCAATCACTTTTTCCTCCTCCCCCAAACTCATCTTTCCCCAGGCCCTGAAGGCAATTGATCCTCGCCCCACCCAAACTCAGTTCTGAGCTAGGTATGCACCATGCCCTTAGTCCCAGCTACTCCGGAGGCTGCAACAGGAGAAATCATACAAAGAGACTGTCTCAGACACACACACACACACACATGCACACAGAGAGAGTCAAAAAAATGGGCAACTGAAAAGAAAAAGAATGAGAAAAAAAGAAAAAATCGAAATAAAACTTTTGTAAATAAGGGAGCAAGATTGAGGGCAGGTAGGGAAATAAGGGGGAAAAAAGGATCGAGTTATATCATGTACAGGAACAAATTCCCTGTAATGAATGTGATCAGAACATATACCTAAAATGTACCAATAAGTTTAATTCATAAAAAAATGGCAAAGTCAGGCGTGGTGGGGCGCGCTTGTAATCCTAGCATTTGGGAGATTGAGGCAGAAGGATTGCTTCGAGTTAGAGATTAGAGGCCAGCCTGGGCTACAAAGTGATTTGAAGGTCAGCGTGAACTGCACATACCAAGACATTGTCTCAAAAAGATCAAAAAAAAAAAAAGGCAATTGAAAACCAGGCATGGTGGCGCACACCTGTACATCTAGAGGCATTAATATTGCTGCAAGTTTGAGGCCAGCCTGGGCTACATAGTGAGTTCAAGGCCAATCTGAACTACATAGTGAGACCCTGTTTCAAACCCCTCCAAGAAAAAGAGCAACTGAAATGAATAGCCACTTCTCAAAAAAAGAGAAGTACAAGACCGGGGATTTAGTTCAGTGGTGTAGAGCCTGTGTGGCAAGTGGGAGGTCGTAAGCTTGATTTCCAGTAACTCCCAACAAAAAAAAAGAGAGAAAAGAGAACTACAGAACACATGAAAAAATGTTCCACATCTCTGACCATTTGAGAAATGCAAATTAAAACAACACCAAATCTCCGGTTCACTCTACAAATCACAGTCAACAAAAATTAAGATGTACAAGAAAACATAGCAATCCTAAATATACCTAATGTGTGTAACAGAATTTCAAATACATAAAAGAAAATGCTACAACTAGAAGAAAAAAATAGGAAATTTTTGCATAGTTAGATATATGTTCATTATCTCAATTATGGTGATGGTTTTGTGCATATTTACACCTCTTAAAGTTTATCAAACCATGTGCTTTAAGTATGTAACATACACAATATGTTTAATTGTGTCCATAAAGCTGTTAAAAAAAGGGTAGTAGCTGGGCGTGGTGATGCACGCCTTTAATCCCAGCACACCAGAAGCTGAGGTAGGTGGAGCGTTGTGAGTTCGAAGTCGGTTTGGGCTACAACATGAACACAAGGCCGGCCTGAACTACATAGTATGACCCTGTCTCAAAAAACTAGGGCCGGAAGTTTGGCTCAGTGGCTTAAGTGCCTGCCTGGCAGGCACGAGGTTGTGAGTTCGATCCCCAGTGCCACAAAAAAAAAAATAAAGGGTAGTGAAGGGCTGGGGGTTTGGCTCAGCAGCACAAGCGCCTGCTTGGCAAGCGCAAGATCATCAGTTCGATCCCTGGTACAAAAAATAAAATAATAAAATAAAAAAATGGGTAGTGAAGGGGGCCAGGGATTTTGCTCTGTGGTGTAAGCACCTGCCTGGCAAGTGCAAGGTCATGAGTTTGATCCCTCGTACCAACAAGGGTCATGGAAATTCAAAAGAATAGGATGAGTAGTTTAAGTAAAACACAAGTATCTATCTTCGCTTTCTCAGAAAAAAAAAATTAAGATGTAAACGCCCCACGATGAATGTGAGCATTGTATGCTACAAACATGCACTAAAAAAAAAGTACAAATAAAAACAAAATATAATAAATAAAAGTATAAAGGGCTGGAATGTAGAGCTCAGCGCTTCATGAGTTCAATCCCCAGTACCAAAAATAAACAAACAAGCATAAACCGAGCATGGTGGTGCATGCCTTTAATCCCAGCACCTGGGAGGCTGAGGTAGGTGGAGCGTTGTGAGTTCCAGGCTGGCTTGGGCTACAACGTGAGCGCAAGGCCGGCCTGAGCTACATAGTGTGACCCTGCCTCAAAAAACTAGGGCCGGGAGTTTGGCTCAGCAGCTTAAGCGCCTGTCTGGCAGGTGCGAAGCTGTGAGTTCAAACCTCGGTGCCACAAAAAAAAAAAAAAAAAAAGCATAAAAATAAAACCCTGTTCTGAAGGTGTGGCAGAGGGCATGACACGTTCTTTGTAGCCTCCCACCTGCCCTTCACTACTCAAAGGCCACCCTGTGGTCTGCTGCTGTTTCACCAGACTGCTGCTATCACAATGCGGGCCCTGGGTGCTCCAGGGGACAGGGATGACTCAGGCAGAACCCAGGGCAACTGTTCCCTGCACCATCATGGGGCTGGACAGGACTTGCTGGCCCTGCAGAGCACACAGAGGCCCTGAGGAAACACGAGACTGCCCAGAGTCACACAGTGACCAGGAGCCCAGGCAAGGCAGGCTCCTATTCCCTCATGAACCCTCAGGGAAGGACAAGAGAGGTCTCAGTGAGGCCTCAGAGAAAGTGTGTGACTTTCTGCCCCGGCTCCTGGCTGGCCTGTGCTGGAAAAGTGTTGGTCAGCAGCTGCTTTAGCTGGGTGTGACGGCACATGCCCATAATTCTAGCACTCATGAAGGAAGCTGAGGCAGGAGGGTGTCTACAAGCTCAAGGCCATTCTAGGGTACCTAGAGAATTCAAGATCAGCCTGAACTACACAGTGAGATCCTGCCTCAAAAAAAAGTTGTCAGTATTCAGGGTGAAGGCCCCCTGGCAGGAACAGTGGTGGGCACAGTAGAGCAAACTCTGGAACAGCTCTCCTGGTTAGTCAGCCTGCAGAGCAGAGTTCCCCGCTCAGTCTCAGGCAGTGAAGGTGGGGGACTGGCCCCAGCCAGGTGCCACAGTGTCACCAGAGCAGGGTGGGAAGTTAAATGCTCTCCCAACAAACACAGCCTGTAGCTGGCAGCCTTAAAATCAGCCTACAATCCCAGCACTCGGGAGGCTGAGGCAGGAGGATCGTTGCGAGTTTGAGACCAGCCTGGGCTACAAAGTGAGCTCGAGGTCAGCCTGAACTGCATAATGGGACCCTGTCTCAAAAAGACCAAAAAAAAAAAAAAAAAAAAACAAGCAGGCCAGTGACCCCACTGGAACCAAGCTGTGCAGGAAGCAGGAAGGGAAGTTAAGAGTGGTACACTTTGGCTACTTACTCACTGCTCTTCCTTAGGCCAAGGGTTCAACCTCCGGGAGCTTCCTTTTAAAATGGGCATACAGAAAAATGTGATGATTACATGAGATCCCATCAGTAACAAGCAAACAATAGACGCTCAATAAATTGAGCCTGCTTTGTCTCCTCTTTGGTGCGCCATTCAACCAGCAATGGGAGCTTTACCAGGGGGACCTGCCCCGCCCGCAGCTCAGGGGTTACCCCACAGAGAGGGAAGTCAGACCCCAGGCCTCCCTTCTCCTCCCCTCCTCACCCCTCCCCACCCCCATCCTAACCGATTCCTCCACTCCGGTCAGCAGTGCAGAAGGCGGGTGGCACCCACACGCCCAGGGGACACGATGAATGCGAACCACTGTTCCTACGCTCACGCGCGCCTCCCCTGGACCCGGGTGGGGTTTGCAGAGAAGGCGAAACCAAGGAGCAGGGCCTGGAACTCAGCGCGGGTGCTGGCGGAGTCAAGTGGAAACAGACCCCAGAACTGCTTTTTATATGATTCACAGTTTTCCTCCTCCTTCCGTCTCCCCCCCCAAAACTACTTGAGTTTGTCCCAAGTGGAACAAAATGAGCATTTGGGCCCCGCGGGATCCAGGCGCCCGGGTGTGGACCGAGCGGAGGGGGCGGGGCGCCGGGACCCGCTGAGCCTCGGACCCCCAGAGGATTCGCCGCGCCCATGCTCGAGGACTCGCGCTGCCTCCCCGCCCGCGCCGGGCGCTGAGTCACAGCGAGGCCGTCCAGCCGGCTGGGGCGCCCGGACCTTTCGCTCGGGCTCGTCCCTGCAGCCCTCTGGGTACCAAGGGACCTAGCCGCGGGCCGTGGGGGTGGCTCTTGGAGAACTAAAGACGACTGAGCTGTGTCCATTTCCCACTCAATTGTGCTACCCGCCCCTATGGTTCCTTGAGTGCCTACTATGTGCTTGGTGCTTTAAAGGTGAGCTTCAGTCCTCTGTGTACCACCATTATTCCTACTTCTTACAGTGAGGAATTCGGCCCCGAGTGGTGGCACACACCTGTAATCCCAGCACCTGGAGGCTGAGGCAGGGGGATCACTGAGAGTTTGAGGCCAACCTGAACTACACAGTGAGATCATGTCTATAAGAAAAAAGAAAAAAGTGAGAAATTCCTGGAAGGGCCGCTGTTCTCTTCATTCAGAAAAAACGCAGCCAGCCACTGTCTGCACCAGGAGGCTGGGCTTTCAGGAAATGTGTCAAATGGGCCACACTTCCGCCTGGGTTGGCAAACCCTACAAGGAACCCCTTGCAAGAAGTCAGCTGAGAGAGGCACAGCGCCTGCCTGGCAAGCGCAAGGTCCTGACTTAGATTTCCAGTACAAAAAAAAAAAGAAGTCAGCTGAGAACATCGGCATCACCCTTCATACTGTGATAAGAGACCTTTTCTCATTTCTTTTTTTTTTTTTTTTTGTGGCACTGGGGATTGAACTCACAACCTCGCACCTGCCAGGGCAGGTGCTTAAGCCACTGAGCCAAACTCCCAGCCCTGGTTTTTTGAGGCAGGGTCACACTGTGTAGCTCAGGCCAGTCTTGCGCTCGTGTTGTAGCCCAAGCCAGCCTCGGTCGAACTCACAACGCTCCACCTACCTCAGCCTCCCGAGTGCTGGGATTAAAGGCGTGTGCCACCAGCTTTTTTCTCATTTCTTGGGAAGCAGCTTTTTATGTCTGTTTTTGAGACAGGGTCTCACTGTGCAGGTCAGGCTGGCCTTGAATTCACTATGTAGCCCAGGCTGACCTGGAACTCCCAATAATCCTTCTCCCTCAGCCTCCTGAGCTTTTGGGAGGCAGCTTTTTGTTTTGTTTTGTTTTGTTTAGCAGCACCGAGGATTGAACTCACAACTTCGCGCCTGCCAGGCAGGCGCTTAAGCCATTGAGCCAAACACCCAGCCCTAGTTTTTTTGAGGCAGGGTCACATTATGTAGCTCAGGCCAGCCTTGCACTCATGTTGTAGCCCAAGCCAGCCTCGAACTCACAACGCTCCACCTACCTCAGCCTCCCGAGTGCTGGGATTAAAGGCATGCGCCACCACGCCCGGCTGTGGGAGGCAGCTTTGCAAAGGCGAGCAGTATGAGCTTCTCTGAGCCTGTAGATGGCTTTGAAACAAGCCAAACCTTAGGTCTCCCCAGTGCCCAGACCACCCTCCCTTCTCTGACCTGCCCTGCACCGCTTCAACCCCTCTGCTCACCCTGCAGCCTCGGCTTGACTGCCCCTCCTTGGCCACCGGGTCACTGCTTTACAGCCCCAGCCACACCCTGCAAGCAAATGCAGGTTTTATACAGAAGACCTATTGACTGCTGGCCCAATTCAGACGGCTGGGTCCACCAGGGTTAGTCTGCTAGACACAGTCCTCCCAGAGCATGGCCATTGTTTACATTTTTTAGGCTAAATTTACAGTGAAATGCACAATTTATATTGGTGCAACTTGATGGCTCTCACAGACACAACACCCGTGTTCCACGCATCCCCACCGAGGCAGGAAACACTCACCACCAGCTGGGACGCTCCTTACCACGCTGTGCTGCAAGTGGAAAAGGCTGCTTGGTTTTCCAAAACCACTGCTGGCGCTCAGAGGCAGCCAGGACACATCCTAGACTTCCTCTGTGACGCCTTGGGAGAGCGGGACTGTCCGGTACTCATGGGTGGGCCAGGGGTACGCAGGAGGAGCATGAGGTCCAGGGAGGGTGCCGTGTGATTGAGCAGGAGGTGGTGGCCCCCAGAGGATGCACAAAGACAAGCTCACCCCTTTCCCGCCAGAATCACCCCAGTCCCCAACACCACTGTTAGGTCCTATAACAGCTGACACTGTTGAGTGCTGGTACTACGTGCTGGGTGCTAGCCGTGTATGATTGTCTTCATCCTCCCATTTACTCTCTAAAGTGGGTCCTCAGCCAGACATGGTACACGTCTATAATCTTAGCACTCGGGAGGCTGAGGCAGGAGGACTGCTGCAAATTCAAGGCCAGCCAGGGTTGCATTGTGACTTCAAAGCCATCTGAACTACATAGTGAGGCCCTGTCTCAAAGAACCATTCTTCTTCTTCTTCTTGCCCCTTCCCCTTCTTCTTCTTTTTGGTACCAGGGATCAAACTCACAACCTCACGTCTGCAAGGCAGGCACGTATGCCACTGAGCTAAATCCTTGGCCCTATTTTTTGAGACAGGGCCTCACTACGCAGTTCAGGCTGGCCTTGAACTCACTTTGTAGCCCAGGCTGGTCTCAAACTCACAATGATTGGCTCGCCTCAGCCTCCAAGGTGCTGGGATTAAAGGCGTGCACCACCACACTAGGTACAGTAGATCTTCTTATTACCCTCATGTTACACGAGGAAACTGAGGCCAAGTGAGGTCAAAACAGCTTCCTTCAGGACCCCCTTAGTGAGTGGCAGAGGATGGGTGGGGCCAAGGCAATAGGTGTCAGTGCCTCCCCTGCTGACCCCTTTCTTCCCAAGCCCACTCGGTTCTCAGCATTGAAGGCTGAGAGTCCTTTCTACACAAGAAGTTATGCCTTGCTTTTAAAAGAAAAGTTTTATTTAAAAAGAAATAGCGAGAGAGAGAGAGAGAGAGAGAGAGAAGACACGCCTTCCTCTCACCCTTACACTGTATTTCAGCTCCACCCCTGGGCAGGTGCAGCACTCGAATTGCTAATCTCAGCACTAGACAACAAACCAATCATGAATGCCCAGACTCAGCCGCATCCGTGCCATGATTACATGAGACTTGGTGGGGCCACAGGGCCAAACTCATACAAGCGGTAAAGCCATCCCTGACCATGTTGTTTTTTTTTTTTTTTTTGAGACAAGGTCTCCCTATGTAGTCCAGGCTGAGCCCAAACTTTCAGTAACCCTCCTAACTCAGCCTCCCAAGTGCTGGGATTACAGGCCTGTAGCACACCCAACTGTACTCCACTTTAAACAAAGTGTGCAGTCCTAGGGACCTGTCCCCAGCTTCCCCCATAATTATGGTAATGTGCTTTTCCCTTTAAAGTGAAGCTCTGTAGGCACAGAGCCCTCCATGGAGAGTCTCGTTTTCAGACTCTAGTAACACCTCACTCATCCTCTGGGCTTTAGAGTTTCCTAAATACTTCCACTTCCACGCAGTTTTGTTTCTGTAAGCTGTGAGCCAGAGTTGCCCATGTTTTCTTGGTTACCACAGTCTTTCTCCCTGGGTTTCCCTCTATAGAGCTGACAGATTTGTCAAATAAAGATTTACCAGGAGGCTGAGGTGGGAGGAGTACCACAAGTTCAAAGCCAGCCTGGGATACACAGTGAATTTAAGGGTCGCCTGAACTACATAGGCCCTTGTCTAATTTTTTTTTTTCCCCGGCAGTGGGGATCGAACTCACAGCCTCACGCCTGCCAGACAGGCGCTTAAGCCACTGAGCCAAACTCCCGGCCCTGGGTTTTTAAGGCAGGGTCGCACTGTGTAGCTCAGGCCGGCCTTGCACTCGCGTTGTAGCCCAAGCCGGCCTCGAACTCACAACGCTCCGCCTACCTCAGCCTCCCAAGTGCTGGGATTAAAGGGGTGCGCCACCACACCCGGCTTAGGCTCTTGTCTAAAAGCCAAAAACAAACAAACATTTTATCAGTGTGACTCTCTTGACAGTCCACACTCTATTTTCTTTTTTCTTTTTTTGCAGTACCAGGGATCAAACTCACAACCTTGTGCCTGCCAGGTGGGCGCTTAAGTCACTGAGCCAAACCCCCAGTCCTATTTTTTTTTTTTGAGGCAGGGTCGCACTATGTAGTTCAGGCCGGCCTCAAACTCACAACGCTCACACCTACCTTAGCCTCCCCGTCGCCACCACGCCTGGCTACTTCTATTTTCTTTAAAGTGTATGCTTTATACTTCCTAATAGAGTTCGTTATCCCGGAGCCTCGGCCCTCTAAGGTAATCAGCCCTAACCGAGCAGTGAGTCCTGTTCCTAATTCTGAGACACTGTTGATCAGAGCTTCTTAAGAACCGAAAGGGCCTCGGGTCCTTGCCTAGTCCAGTTTTGCCAGAAAGGCCTGGACTGACTCAGCCAGGCCAAGTCCTCACTTGACATGGGTCGGAGTCCGGCCAGGGCGCGCCCTTCTTGGTGCCTCTATTTGTCCATCTAGAGACTGGGCCTACAAGCCTCGGCAAGTACATAGCCGGGCTGCCTGAAGAAACCACCAGGAGCTCGGCCGTAGTCTGCTCACAGTCCAGACGGAGGGCCACAAGGAAACATAAAGACCGAGCTCCCATGAACTACAAATCCCAGCACACGTATTTAAATATGCGCGCCGGCGTTCTAACCCCGCCCCAACACGGACTACAAGTCCCAGCGTGCAGCGCGCCGCGGTCTGGGCTTCGGGAGCTTCGGCCTGCGACCTTCTGGCTAAAGCCAGATCCAGGATGCCCTAGGGGCGAGGTCAGGAGGGTCGTTACGCCACAGCGGACCTCAGGGGACACACACACACACACACACACACACACACACACGCACGCACGCACGCACGCACGCACGCACGCACACACGCGTGCGCGCCAGCCGTTCTGGCCCCGCTCCTACGGACTACAAGTCCCAGCAGGCAGCGGGCGGCGTGGCGTGACCTCGGGTCAGGTAGTCTAGGAGATGTTGTGTCAGGCTGGTTGCGACCTCAGCTGCGGGCTGGGGCTGTCCTGCCGCGGCCCAGAGTCTGGTGGACTCGCAGCCCTGGCTCCCCGCCCTGAACACACTGCTGGACCCTGGAGTCGCTGATCCAGGCCTTTCTCCACGATTTTAGTCCCGCCTGTTCCTCTCGACGAGGCTGGGGCTGCAAGGGAGGGGACGGCGGGTAGGGGCTTGGGCCCACTGGTAGTGGTCACCCAAGGGCGCTTTCCAGATCTTCCCTCCGTGGCCACCGGCAAACCCCCTATTGGAGGACCAACCCAGCCCCTGAGGCAGGACCAAGTCTATTTGGGACTGTGTGCCCTGCAAGTCCCTGGAGAGTCCCAGGGAAGACCTGGGTTCTCCATGTCCCCTGGTTTTGTAGGACCCTGGCTGTTGGAGCTCTGCGCCCAGGGATCAGACCTAAGGTGCCAGAGCTAAGGTGAAGGATGAGGGGCTTCCAGGAGGTAGTAACCAGAGCACTCTCTTCCAGCATCCTTTCAAAGCGCTCTGCTCACAATGCAGGGTCAGGTTCTAGCCACAGCTCTCATCCTAACTTCCAAGGTTGCCCGAAGAGTCTGCAGTGCTGCGTAAGGGACTTACCCCGACCCTTCAGTGCCAGTCAGCCTGCTAAGTGCGGTGAGCTGCTCTGAGGCCGCAATTCTTGCACCCTGCGGGACTAGCGCAGCCTCTCTCCAGAGGCCTCTTCTCAGCTGATTTCTGGCTCTCAAGTGAGGACTCAGGTTTCACTTGTATCGGGAACAGTGACACCACAGTGGCCAGGAGCACACTGGACTTTCTGTCTCCAACCCTGTTTTCAGCTTTTACACTTCCTGATCTAGGCATATATACTGCTATGACCCCAACAGTCCAGGTAGGTAGAGAGATAATCTATGAAGGCGTAATGTGCTCCTGTAATGTTAGCAAAATATGAGTCTTATGCAGGTAGGTGGCGATCAGCAACTTTTGAAATATTCCATTCCGTCCCCCCGTCCCCCATAGGTAGTTCATGCTGGCCTTTAACTCATTAGCCCTGACTGGCTTCGAATTCTTGGCAATCCTCCTGCCTTAGCCTCCCGAGTGCTGGGATTATAAGCATGTGCCACCAAGCCCAGTATACTGTTTTATTTTGAGACAATTAGAAACAATTCCAGAAGGACTATTCCAAGTAGATTGTCCAGATTCTCTTGGTAGCAGGAGTGGAGTTTGTATTAACTGCTCAGGTGGTCCCTAACTAATTTCTGCCTGGAAGGGTCTCCAAGACTTGTTTTTCTGAGTCTTTCTGTTAAGACAGTATTTTGTTGGTAACTTTCTGCCTCTGGAGACAAGGATAGAAGCTCAAAAATTCAAGGACAGGGCTGAGGATTTAGCTATGTGGCACAAGCACCTGCCTGACAAGCATGAGGTTGTGAGTTTGATCCCCAGTACAAAAAAAAAAAAAAAATATATATATATATATATACACACACACACACACACATATATATATGTATATATATATATATATATATATATATATCTAGGACAACCATTTCCTTGGTCTCTGGTCTTTCTTTTTTCTTTTTCTTTTTTTTTTTTTTTTTTTTTTGGTTTGCTGAGACATCACTTTGGAAGAGGATTATCACGAGTTTGAGGCCCACCTGGGTTACACAATGAGTTCAAGGCCAGCCTGCACTATACAGTACCTAGTGAAGCCTTGCCTCAAACAAAGAAACAAAAATATAGAAAACACAAATTGTAAGCTTTTCCCCCACCCAGTCCTGGGGATTGAACCCAGGGCCTTACCATGGAGCTACATCCCCATCCCTTTTTATTCTTTTGAGACAGGGTTTCAGTAAGTCACTGAATTGCTCAGCTTGGGTTCAAAGCCTTCAGTGTTTAAAAAATAAACAAAAATGTTTTCCTGCGTAAAACATAAAAAAAAAAAAATAAGCATCTAACAAAACGTATAACGTTCCAGATCTAGAAACCCCAGTGACTTGCTTATGAAAGAAGTGTGTTTTGGTGTCTTTGTCTTAAATATTTCTTCAAAAGAGTCTGACTATGCAGTTCAGGTGGGCCTTGAGCTCACTTTGTAGCCCAGGCTGGTCTCGAACGCACAACGATCCTCCTGCCTCAGCCTCCTGAGTGCTGGGATTACAAGCGTGTGCCACTACGCCCAGCTAAAAGAACCATTATTTTTTTTAAAAATTCTACTTTTAGCAGTGAGTGCCAGGGGAGTGGTGGCATGTGTCTGAAGTCCCAGCACTCCCTGGCAAGCTTGAGGTTGTGAGTTCCATGCTCGATACAAAAAAAAAAAAAAATCCCAGCACTCGAAGGGTGAGGCAAGTTAGAGCTCAGTTTGGACAATTTAGTGAAATCCTGTCTCAAAATAAAACATTAAAAGGGTTGAGGATGTAGCTTCGTGAGAAGGCCCTTGGTTCAATTCCTAGTACTTGGGAGTGGGGGACAGAACACAGATCTCTATCTCTTTATTCAGTTTCCTGATTTGAGTAGAAGCCCATCAATTTCGGTAGAAGCCTGGCTATTGAACAAGGCCACAGGAAAGGCCTAATATACTGTATCTAAAAGGCCTTTGAGTAGAGGGGGTTTTCTCGAGCCTTAGAAGCAGTCCTTCATCTCTCGCTGCAGGAGGGTGCTGCTCGGAGACTTCTTCCCCGGCCCCCAAATCGAGGACGCGATCTGGGCCCCCAGAGGAGGCGGCTTCCGGGGGGACGCGACCTGCCGGTCACTGCCGCAGCCCTTCTGCAGGCGGCGCTGCCCCGCAGGACGTGGCGGGTCTGGAAATAGTATTAGGCTGCGAGCTGTGCGTATGAGGACTCAGCACCAGACCCCTCGCCGGACAAGAGCTAGTGTGACTTGCGATGTGCCAAAAGCCACTTAGTGGCTATCGCTGCTTCCTGAAGATCCGGCCGATCGCGTGCAGTTGAAACCGCAACGCAGTGTCACTAGGTCCTTACGGGGAATGTGGCTGGGGGCGTGGGGCTGCCACGGCTGGGTTAGCTCCCCGACCCTCCCAGGGGCTTTCCTTTACCACCTTCCAGAAAATTAAAGCCGGGTCTTGGGCCACGCCCCTTCCTCTGCCTGCCTCGGGTCCTAGGAGTGAGCAACACCCGCCGCCTTGTCCTCGCCACCAGGGGTCGCCCTTTCCCGCGGACCGACCGCGCAGATCCCTGGAGTGGCCGGGGACGACGGCTGGGCTGTGGGCCGCGTGTACGCAAGCAAATGGCCTTGCTCCAAGGCCCTGCGGCCACCTCCTCTCTGGTCTCCGCTTTTCGGCTGGTACAACGTAGGGAGGGTGATCTCAGGGCGTCCAGGTCTATCAGAGGCTTCCGCGAGCCAGTGGCCTGTGTCCCCGGGGCTGTTTTCCAGACCCTCCGCTCTTCGCAGTCCTGGGAGGAGAACAGGGCTGCAAGCTGGGGAAGGAAGCCAGGCGGGGCCGCGTCACCTCCGAGCCGGGCCGGGCCTGGCCTGCTCGCAGGGCTTCCCGCGGGGGTGGAAGCGAGTACCATTGGCACGGCGAGCTACAGCACACGCGGTCAGAGCCCGCCGTGCGCCAGGCTGTGGCCGCACAGAGGTGGCGCGCACTGGACGCCAGGAGCCTCGCAGACGCGGTGGCTGCGGTGTGGAGAGCTCTGGAAGAAGCCTGGTGCTCAGGCACCCTGGACGCCTCAGCAAGAGGTGCTCTGATCTGGGACCCCTGCCGAGGAAAGGGCGCCTAGACTGTGGCCTGCAGGGAAGAGGAACCTGAGCTGGCCTCTGACCACCTGTCTCCCCACCCCCACCCCCCACCCCCATCACAGGGTCGCTCAAGGCCAGGCCTCCTGGCCCACAGGGTCTGAGCTCCGGGCTAAGGGAGCAGGGTAGCAGCAGCCAGCCAGAAAGCTGCAGGCAGGGCTGGAGGGAGGGGCAGCCCATAGGACAGTGTTGCCTTTTGGGGGAGAAAAAATCGCCTTTTTTTCTTTCACTTTTCTTTTTATTGCATTTTGCTACGTAGTAGTAAAAAAGCCCTAGCTGAGCACAGTGGCACATGCCTATAACCCCAGCTACATGGGAGGCTGAGACAAGAGGATCACCTCGAGTTCAAGGCTAGCCCGCATTACATAGCAAGACCCTGTCGCAACAAAACAAAACAGTTCTTCTCTCAATATAAAAGGGCCCAGAACCATGTAATTCTTGTAATATATTGACTCAGTGTTTTGTAAATGAAGTCGTATGTATTTTCAGTGTATTTTTGTATGTACTGTAAGGTACCATTTTTTCAAAGAGAAACCTTCAAAACCTAATAAATAAATAAATACATAAATAAGTACATACATACAAGGGCTGGGGGTGTAGCTCAGTGGTAGAGTACGCCTACCTTACATAACGCCCTGGGGTCAGCCTCCAGCAACAGATGCACACACAGTGTGTGCATTCAGGCATACACACGCAATGTCCTCTCTGTCATATTCTCTAAAGACTGAATAATAATCCCAGCACTCGGGAGGCTGAGGTAGGCGGAGCGTTGTGAGTTCGAGGCCGGCCTGGGCTACAACGCGAGTGCAAGGCCGACCTGAGCTACACAGTGCGACCCTGCCTCAAAAAACCAGGGCTGGGAGTTTGGCTCAGTGCCTTAAGCGCCTGTCTGGCAGGTGCGAGGTTGTGAGTTCAATCCCCAGTACCGCAAAAAAAAAAAAAAAAAGACTGAATAAAGCTCTCAATTTTTTCCAACTAGAGCCAGCACGGTGGTGCACACCTGTCATCCTAGCACTTGGGAGGCTGAAACGGGGATTGCCATGAGTTGGAGGGCAGTCAGGGCTATACTAATGAGTTCAAGTCCAGCCCGGACTGTATGGCAAATCCTTGTCTCCAAACACCAGAAGAAAAAGAAAATTTTTTCTTCTAATTGAAATTTCCTTAAGGCAAAATGTGCAACATGGGCCTTGTGGGCCCCAGCCACGCTAACACCTGCAGAGAGAAGCAGCTGTGGCAGCAGAGGAGCCCAAGCAGGAGTGTGGGGTGGGGTCCTAACCTCACAAAGCATCAAGAAGTATGGGGTCTCCGTTCAAGGCACCATGGGTGTCCTTGGTTTTTAGGAAGGTCTGCAACACCACCAGCTCTACTCTGAGCAGAGGTTCTGGAGCAGGGTGGAGGCAGAGAGAGGGGCTGGCAGCTGCCTCCCCCCACAGACCAGAGAAGGCCTGAGCTCCTCCGGCCTTGAGGGTCTGTCACGGCCCTCTGAGCAGGCAGAGCACCTGGTGGTGAACTGGACCCCGGGGGAGCCATTGTGCCTGCGCACTGCGCCAGCACAGATGTCCCCAGAGGGAGCTGAGTCACAGGCCCTGGAGAGCAGCGGGTGCGGGCTACCCAGCGGTCCCCGCCGCCTGGTCCTAAGCCAGGCTCTTCGTCCCTGACACAAGCCATCTCCTCGGCTTTGTCCCTGACAGCAGCTGACCCAACCACAGCCAGCTCTGTGGGCCTCAGGGCTTCTAGCAGGAAGGGCTTGGCCTCCAACTCCAGGGCCTGCTCTGGACAAGACCTCCAGAGGTCTCAGGGTGGGAGGCCAGGCAGAGCCTCCTCTCCTGGCTCCCCCATGGTGGTGTTATGGTTGATACATTGTGTCAACTTGAGAAGTTTAGAAGTTTAACTGAGAGACTCAACAGGAAGCCAGGGTTCTTACTTTGTAAATATCTCATCCTGTGCAAGAGGAGGGCAAACAGATATTGTGAGTGCTACATCTGCCCTGGGGGTGGGGGTGGCCTGCATACACTATAAGGGAGGAGAAGAGGCTTGATTTCTTCTTTTTTGCTCTGGCTGCTGCCTTGATGTGTTGTCCCAGTGTTATGCCACTCTCCTTTGGAACCAGCTGATTATGGACTAAAACCTCCACAAACAGTGAGCTAAATAAATCTTTCCTTCCTTCATTTTGGGTGTTGGGTGTTTTGTCCCAGCAAGCAGTGAAAAGTAACCGAGACAGTGGGCCTCTCCCTATGCCACCCTTTTGCCCTGACCTCACGTTAGACAGTCCTCCCTCCCTGCTTTCTAACTCAGTCAACTTCTGCTTGCGAGTGCATTCCCACACCTCAGGGAGAACGTTCCTTTTGTTACCAGCAGCCTTCCAGCTTTCCCTCCTCTGCCTTGATCTCCCTTGCTAAGGGACATCTGGCTGTCCCAGGGTGGCCCCTCAGCCCATGGCTTGACCTGGGCCTGTCTGGTCACTCTCAGGGCCCTGCCTTCCTCTAGGACTTTGGCTTTCTGTGCTTTCTCCTGTTGGAATGCAGGTCACCTTCCTGTCTCCTCTTCCTCCCCCTCCTCTACCTTGTCTTCTTTCTTTCTTTCTTTCTTTCTTTCTTTCTTTCTTTCTTTCTTTTTTGGTATCAGGAATTAAACTCACAACCTTGCACTTGCCAGGCAGGCGCTGTGCCCTTGAACTATGTCCCTGACCCTGTATCTTTGTGGATTAACATTTTAGGTAACAAAAGTAACTCATGCTTGTCACGCTAAAGTTCCAAGAGTCTAGCCGGGCGTGGTGGCGCACGCCTTTAATCCCAGCACTCGGGAGGCTGAGGTAGGAGAAGCGTTGTGAGTTCAAGGCCAGCCTGGGCTACAACGCGAGCACAAGGCTGGCCTGAGCTACACAGTGCGACCCTGCCTCAAAAAACCAGGGCCAGGAGTTTGGCTCAGTGACTTAAGTGCCTGTCTGACAGGCGCGTGGTTGTGAGTTCAATCCGTGGTGCCGCAAAAAAAAAAAAGTTCCAAGAGTCTGAAGTAAAGGGATGAGCTGGGTTCTCCCATCCCACCTTCCAGGGGCCTCCCCTCTCAGGACCCTGAGTGCCTGTGAGGTGGGACCCGATGACACTGCAGGTTTGTCTCTAGATGACAGCTCCTAACTCAAAGTAAAAAGAAACCAGAGCAGGGGGCGGTGGCACCCGCCTGTAATCCTAGCATTTGGGAGACTGAGGCAGGAGGATTGTTGAGTTTGAGGGTAGTCTGAGCTCCAAAAAAAACAAAAAAGAAGGACGTAAAGAAAAACCAAATGTTCAGCAGGTGGCGGAAGGAGGTGGCATGTTGGAAGTCCAGGGTCTTGAGGGGAGGGCAAGCAGAGGAGTAATGTGATTTTGGAACAGTGCTTGGAGTCCACTGTCCAGTCCTGAGCCCAGATTCACCAGGATGTCATCAGGACTGCCAAGGGCCCCTTTCAGCAGAGCGTGTCGCTGAGCTGGCCTCTGGCCACACTGATATTCCCGTGATGTCTGGAATTGGATAATGGGAACATTACGATCCAGAAACACTTCTGCCTCCCAGGGCCAAGGCCCGGGTGACCCGCTCTCCAGTGGTCTGTCCTAAGGCTTCCATCTATCTAGGCTAATTATTTTACAAAACTACTAACATTCCAGTAGTTAGGCCATTTGTTTAAGGTGCATTGGACATTTTTCTTCTTATTTTAGAGAAAATTGTCTTTTAACACTCTAGAGCTGACCTATCTAGCTATTAGTAAGGATCATGTTTTGAAGCAGTAGGTCCAGATCACTGGTGTTTGAATTTTGTCGTATTCAAGAAATACATTTGGGCCAGGTGTGGTGGCGCATGCCTTTAATCCCAGCGCTTGGAAGGTTGAGGCAGGAGGATTGTTGTGAGTTCAAGACCAGCCTGGGCTACAAAGTGAGTCCAAGGCCAGCCTGAACTGCATAGTGAGACCTTGTCTCAAAAAATAGGGCTGGGGATTTAGTTCAGTGGCATAAGCGCCTGCCTGGCAGCCGCAAGGTTGTGGGTTTAAAACCCAGGTACCAAAAAGAAAGAAAGAGAGAGAGAGAAAGAAGGAAAGACAGACAGACAGACATTTGGAAATCTGGGCATGGTAGCATCTGCCTGTAATTCCAGCACTTGGGAGGCTGAGGCAGGAAGATTGCTGCAAGTTTGAGACCAGACTGGGCTATAAAGTGAGTTCAAGGCCAGGCTGAACTGCATAGTGAGACCCCATCTCAAAAAGAAAAAAAAAAAGAAGAGAGAACTTCTAGTAACCCTGCTTCTAGGAACTTATTCCTGAGGGAATAGCTGTGGCATATACAAAACCATCCTGTGCCAAAGATGGAGAGAGAAGACGTCCAAGTCTGTCTGTTCCGGGCTGGTTGACAAGGCCACTGAGGTGGCCTCCCCTTCCTTTCCCTCCTGCCAGATCCACACAGGCCGGGTCCCCACCCGATGGCACGGGCTCCGTCTCTTCCCAGGCCTCACGTTGGTCCAGGCCTCAGCATTTGCCTATGCAAAGCCTGGGCAGAGGGTGAAGGTGGCTACGCCCGGATGCTCAGTCTGTTTGGGGTTTGTGGCAGGGTGGTGCCCCAACTGCTGTGCTCACTGTGAGCAAAGGACCCTGATCCCACAGAGGGGCTGCCTCTTGGAGGGGGCGGGAGTTGTTCCTGGCTTTATGGACCAAAGGTCAGCTGGGAATCGAGGACAAGGAACCAACCCAAGTTCTGATCTATGGGTACAGAGTCTCTGTTTTGGTTTCCCTCACTGTACCACCTGGGCTTCTTGTTAAGCTGCCCAGTGATTCTTCCAGCCTCTTTATGTGCACACATGCATTGCTGGGGATTGAACCCAGGGCCCTGTGCATGCCAGGCAATCCTTACCACTGAGCTATTTCTATAGCCCTCTTCATGGCTTAAGTGTCGATTTGTCTGCAGTTTATATGCCTGCTTGCATACCTGCTTTCTCTGTCTTTCTTTCTTGCCTTATTTTTTGTAGTTCAGGCTGGTCTTAAACTCACTATGTGATCCAGGTAGGCCTGGAACTCATAAGAATCCTCCCTTCTTGGCCTCCCAGGTGCCGGGATCACAGGTGTGCGCCAGGCCCGGCTTTGATCTTTCTCTCTATGGCCGCAGCCAGCTCCTACCCTGATGTTTCATTTCCCCTGTGTGCCAGCAACCAGCGTATCACCAGAATATGAAATGCAGGAAAGCTACAGGATTCTAAAAGTGTTGACAAGCCAGGCGTGGTGGCGCACACTTTTAATCCCAGCACTCAGGAGGCTGAGCTGGGAGGAGTGTTGTGAGTTCGAGGCCAGCCTGAGCTACATACTACAACCCTGTCTCAAAGAACCAGGGCTGGGAGTTTGGCTCAATCACTTAAGTGCCTACCTGGAAGGCATGAGGTTGTGAGTTTGATCCCTGGTGCCACAAAAAAAATAAAGAAAGAAATAAAATAAAAAGTGTTGACATTCATGATCACAATGTGGCTTATAGAGTCAGGAACTAGGCACCAGGCCCCCCACTTTTATGCGGCCACTTCCCAAAAACTGATGTTTCAAAATTCACTTGGGTAACAGAGCACAGGGAACTCCTTAAGAAAGCCCACCAAAGCCGGGCGTGGTGGCGCACGCCTTTAATCCCAGCACTCGGGAGGCTGAGGTAGGCGGAGCATTGTGAGTTCGAAGCCGGCTTGGGCTACAACGCGAGCGCAAGGCCGGCCTGAGCTACATAGTGCGACCCTGCCTCAAAAATACCAGGGTCGGGAGTTTGGCTCAGTTCCTTAAGCGCCTGCCCTGGCAGGCGCGAGGTTGTGAGTTCAAACCCCGGTGCCGCAAAAAAAAAAAAAAAAAAAAAAGAAAGCCCACCAGCACCAATGAGTGGAATCTCATCGGAAGCAAGAAGGGCCCAGGCCAAAGTGCGGGTTCTGGGCCTGGCAGACGCTGTGGGTGAGTCTGGCCAGCTGCACTTTACTGATAGTGAGACCTTGACAAGGTCGTTCAGCTTCTCGGAGCCTCACTGTTAGGGACTGAATTGTGCCATCCCTTAGTTCTTTCCTGTACATCCTAATCCCCAGCGGGATTGTAATTGGAGATGGAGCCCCTAGGGAGGCAATTAAGGTAAAGCAGATTCTAGGAGCCTGCCCTAGAGCGCTGGAGTCTTTGTAAGAAGAGGGAGGGGCAACAGCTCGCAGGTACTGGCTTGCTTGTGTGTGTGTGTGTGTGTGTGTGTGTGCACGCGCGCACGCTCTGTGTATCTCTCTTTCTGTCTCTGTCTCTCTGTCTCCGTCTCTCCTGTCTCTTTCCCTCGCTTTCTCTGTGTCTCTGCCTCTCTCTGTCTTTGTCTCTGTCTCTTTCTGTCTCTCTCTGTCTCAGTCTGTCTCTGTCTCTCTTTCCCTCTGTCTCTGTCTCTCTCTCTGTGTCTCTGTCTCTCTCTCTTTCTGTCTGTGTCTGTCTCTGTGTGTGAGTGCACAGACGAGGCCACACGAGGACACGGGCAGCCGACTGTCTCCAAGCCCAGAAAGGAGGCCACGTCAGAAACCAGCCCTGATGGCACTTTGAGCTTAGATTTCTCTGGAGCTGTGAGAAAATAAAATTTTTATTGTTTACGCCAACCAGTCTGTGACATTCTGTTACGGCAGTCTGAGCTAAGATACTCACCATCTCCGTTTGGAAAGCAGAGATAAAACTAGTGCTTACATCATAGGGTTATTTTGAGAATCCAGTGAGGAAACACACATGTGATGCCTGTCACGTTTCTCTACAATGTCTGCATCAACCGGCGCATTGCCTAATCAATAACGGGGTGTCTGCATCACCTGGAACATTGCCTAATCGATAATGGATGCTTGACAGATAACCCTGAAGGAATAAACACAGCCATCAAAAATGCAGCTGTCACGCCAAATAGAAGAGCCTGTTTCTGAGCTTACAGCCTCATTTCTTGGACCATTGATCACTGCTTGCCAGCAAATGAAACCAAGAGTGAAGGGTTCTCGATGGTCTGCAGAGGCAGTGTCCATTTTTCCCTGGCTCCGGAATGAATGCGAGGCTGTCTGTGAATAGGGGAAGGCAGGCGACATTGATCAGAGAGCTGCTGGCAGCCTGCCAGCCCCGGTCCAGCTCAGCACTGGGGAGGGAAGGGTGGGGCGGCCCTGGGAGTGTCCTGGGTGAAGTTCCTATGGGCCACCTACCTCATGCTTAAGAGATGCAAATAATGGGAACAATAGGGTCGCTATCCCCAGGTCATTTGTGGCAGATCCTGGGCTCCCAGGAGGCAGAGCTCTTCTCCCCCTGCCATGGTGAGACCTGGTCCCAGAGCTGTCCCAGGCCTCTGAACCTAGCCACCCCTGGGAGGCCAGGACCCTGGGCAGGGACAGGCAACCCCACGGTACTGACGGCCCCTTCTCTACTCGCCCCTCCCTGGCTCTTTCCAGGACAAGGTCAGCAGAAACAAGCCCCGGTGAGTACCTGGGCTCCCCTCTCATGCCCCACCTCAGCCCCTCCCTTGCGGTGCAACTGTCCTAGGTGAGGTGCTGGCTCCCCCTCCCACCTCGTGCCCCCTTGCAACCGTTCATGTGCGTCCATCCTAAGGCAGCACCCAGCACCCAGCTCCCCCAGTCCCCAGAGCACCCACTCATCCAGCCGTGCACCCAAAGGCCCCAGCTCTGCCCCCAGCCTCCCCCACAGTCCTGGTCACACGGCTCCTGGGGTCACTCACACTGCCATGGGTGGGAATGTCCTGGATACAGTATCCAGCTGATACAAACTCAAGGGCCCCCTGGGCAGAGCTGACCAGAGTCTGCTTGCAGGTTGGGGCCCCCGGTCCCACCCCCCAGATGCAAGGGTAAGTGACACAGTGGACCAGAAGGGCCCAGCAGAGCGGGGTCCCCCACGAGTAGGGTCTCCCCTGAGTGGCTCTGGACCCCATCATGGTACAACACTGCTTGGCTCCTGCCTCAGTCAGCATCGGGGCAGGGGCCCAGCCCAGGTGGGAGGCCCCTTTGCTTCCAAATCAGCCCCACTGCAGTGCTAGAGACACCGAGGTGAATAAGCCCCTTGAGTCAGAAGGGTTGAAGCCCACTGTCAAGTGCGGAGGGTTTACTCTGGGCAGATAGCAGGGCTTTGTGCTAGAGGGGGCGGGCCGGGAAGAGGTGAGGCCAGTCTCTCTGTGTAGATGCCTCAGCTTGGAGAGAAGGTGCCCCCGGTCCATCTCCTCCGCCAGCCCCCAAGACCTGGCGACACAAGGTAAGTCCAGCTGCTGAGGCCGCCACAGGGGAGAGGGTGGCAGTGGCCACCAGGGTCCCGGACATGTCTCCCTTCATCCTCCCGGGCCCAGCATCCCTTCCTGAAGGCCCTGCAGGACAGAGCGGAGGAGGGCGAGGAAGAGGATGAGTATGAGCTGCCCCCCTGTGAGGCTCTGCCCCGCAGCAGCCTGGCCCCCGTGCACCTTGCTGCCACGGAAGAGGGCTCCTTGTACCTGGGTGAGGCCTGGGAAGTGGGGGTGGGGAGGCGGGAAGTGGGGGGACTTGGTCAGGCTGCAGACTCCCCAGGGGAAGACAGTCCAGGCCTTGCCTCTCTCCCTCAGTCTGCACCGCCATCCCAGGGCAGGACAGGGAGGCCTCAGCGGGCAGTCACCGGGGCCTCCCTGCAGGCAGAGGGAGAGAAAGATGGAGGAAAGGAGGGAGGGAGGAAGGGAGAGGGGAAGGGGGTAACCAAGGCAACGGCAGAAAGTGGGAGGGCTGATTGGGTCCTTGAGGGCCTGGTGCTCCCCCCCGACCCTGAGATGTCCTCGGCCAGGTGGGGGTCCCACTCCCACAGCGCCTGGGCTCTGCCAGGTGGGGGCAGGGAAGCTGGCCGCCTCCAGTTGCCAAGGAGACCAGGCTGTCGGGAAGCCAATGAGCAGGGGGAAGCCAATGAGCAGGGGGCGGGAGGCAGGGAGAGGAGATGGAGGAGGGGTGGGGACGGAAGGAAGCCCCCACTCCGCAATGATGGGGTCTTTTCCAGATCACTCGGGCGCCCTGGGCCCACCAGCACCCAGGCCTCAGCCCACCGTGGGGAGAGGCCTCCTCCTCCGTCCCTGCTTCCCCACCCGCCCCACCCCGGGCCACCATTGCCCAGTAAGTAAACCTTCGAGACAGCTCATTTGCAAGATGCCCCTTATTTGCATTCAACAGGCCACTGAACACTCATGCCAGATGTGTCCCAAGCCACAGCCCTGTGACTGGCAGTGTCAGTCACCCCGGCAGCCTGCCCAGCTGGTCCTTTGACCCCTTCCCCTGGGGCTTCTGCTCTTGTCACCTGCACTGGTGGGGGAGGGGGCCACGCTCAGCTGCTCTCCCCAGGACTCTGGGGCCTGAGGACCCCTCCCTGCCCAGACTAAAGAAGTCCCTTTAGACCGCGGTCACCAACCCGGGCAGCTCCTATTCCCCCTGTGATTACGGACTTTGAAATCATCCACTTCCGTTCTGTGCTGTACTGTCACAAAAAGAAAAACAGGGAGAGACGACAGAGTGCTACCTATGGAGTGGAGATGGAGAGGTGTCCGCCCTTTGTACATTTGTTTGCGTATCATCCGGTTGGTTTTTCAAGCTGCAGCTACAGCAGAACCCCATCCCCCGGCCCCCCATGTCCTTGCTGGAAAGCCTCTGTTCTCTCCCCCCTCACCAGCCCCCATTGTGCCCACAGCTGAAGGTACCAATGTTCCTGCGTCCACCCGTGAAGCAGGGCTCCACCTTTGGGAGGCGAGGTAAGCGGGGACAGCCCCTCTCTCCACAGCTCCAAGCTGGAGGGGACTCCTCACCCCATCAGAGTAGAGCTAGGCTTGCTCAAAGGTCTCCTGCTCTGTCCAGGGACAGGAGCTGCTGTGCCCGAGATGACACAGACAGCAGCCACCTCAGGCCCTCCAGATGAAGAGATCTGAAGGGCAGTCTGCTCTGCTTCGAGGACCCTACTTACTGAGACATCTGAGGCCTATTCCCTATCAAAGGGGGGTTGTTGAGCCATCGCCCTCTGACTCCACCCATGTCATCATTTAGTATTTGTTTTTGTCTTGAGACAGGGTCTTGCTAAGTAGTTCAGGCTGGCTTTGAACTCACCATGTAGCCCAGGTTGGCCTTGAACTCGTGATGATCATCCTGCCTCAGCCTCCTGAGTTCTGAGACCACAGACATGGGCTACCACACCTAGCTGGTCCACGTCATTATCCAGAGACTTATGCCTCAGAGACCCTAGAACCCTGCATGTCAGCACAGGGAGGGACCTCAGAGAACACGGCCTCTTCCTGCCCAAGGTCAGACAGGTCACTGGAGGCGCATTCTGTTTTACTGTGCCCCAAGCTGGCAGCCCCTTGTGACCTTGAGGGTAGCTTTGATGATCGAAGCCAGCCCAGCGTCAGCTGGAGCCAAGTCTGGCAAATGGCCTGGGAGGTCAAGCCAGGAGGTCACCATGGGCTTGTGAGGAAAAAAGCTGGGTGATGAGGTTGGTGTCCTCCTGGGCCCTGGGTCAGGGGACCCCTCGGTAGAGACGTTCCAGGAGCTCTAACCCACCCCCACTGCTCAAGACCTTGGCTCTCTGTTTTCCGTGCAGAGTGGCGTGCGCCGTCCGGAGTGGTGAGCCACCCCCACCCTCGTCGCACCCTCTGTGGTTCTGCCTGGAAAGCTGGGGTGCCAGGAAAAACCCCTGAAGCTGAGCGGAAAGGCCCAGAGCACAGCCCCCTCTGCCACAGGCCCTCGGCAGGCATAAACCAGTGGGGTGCCATCCAGGGCTCCTCCGCAACACCCACATTCTCTGAGAGCTGTGGCCTGTGGCACCTCTGAAGAGGAAGGTGGCCGTGGGTTGTTCCCTCCCCAAAAAGGAGCAATTTAACTCAATGTAGTTTAATTCTTTTGACATTCTGTTTTGAGACAAGGTCTCTCTATGTAGTGCAGGCTGGACTTGATCCTTCTGTGTAGCCCAGGCTAGCTCACACTTGTGGCGCTCCTCCTGTCTCAGCCCTACTCAAGGGAGCACTTTTGATCATTCTAGCGTCTCCCAAAAAGAAGGCCCCTTGGCGAGGAGGGAGTGAGGTGCCCAGAGCAACCCTTACAGTCAAGATTCCCTCCTTGGCCTGCCCCCATGGCAGGAGGTGGAGGCCCCTAATCCTAAAGGAATCCCGGGGCTGGTCAATCCCTGTCCCACACAGCCCTACCTGCTTAGGTGCCAGGCCCTGCAGAGAACCCCGAAGAGAATGTCTACCTGCAGTGCGAGCCCGACCCAGGTGAGCACCTCCCAGCCACTGGATCCTTCTGTCCTTGAGGCTCTCCCTCTCTCTCCTGGCCTCCTCTTCTCCCCTCACCCCAACCTGCCCCCCAATACACAACTCTTCAGACATCACAGGGACAAGCATGTCTTCAGTTCTGCCTTTGACCCTAGTTGACCCCCATGGTGCCTACCAGGGAGGTGACCCCCTCAAAGTGAGGGCTGGGGCACTCCTAGGCTGCTGCGGCCAGGCTGGCCTCTCCCTCTGGTTGCCAGGACTCCTGGGAGGCCCAGGTCCTGCATCTGGCCCCAGCCTGGCCTCTGTTTCAGTCCCTGCTTTGACTTGGACTCCAAGTTCCCCAGTTGTGATGCCCCCAACCCCTCTGCCAAGGACATTTGTGATGCCCAGGTGAGTGTCCTGCCAGGTGCACTATATGCATGCATGAGAGACAGACAGACAGACAGAGACAGAGAAAGAGACAGAGACAGACAGAGCAACAACTCAGACCCCAGTCCTCACTTTGGGGCGTGACCTCCTTGCCTTGTGCCAGGGCTGCTGGCAGTGGTGACAGGGACAGTTTGGGCTGCTGGTTCACTGGGTTCTTTCTCATGGAGGAGATGAAGATCCTGAACCTGTTCCGCAATTTGCTTCCTGCAGGCCTCTTATAACTCCCATGGAACCTTCCAATGTAAGAGGGTCAAGATCAAGGGGAAAGTGGGGGACAGGGACAGTGGCTCAGGGTGGGACTTCAGGCCCTGGGCAACTGTCTCCTGACCAGACCTCGTGTTCCAGGGAGATGTGGACACTACCTTAAAAGGTGAGTGCATGGACCTTTACAAGCATACCTTTTGCACAAACCAGGCCACCTACCTGGGCCTCACGTTGCCATGGCCCTACAGGCCACAGAGTCTGTAGCAGTGCCCCAGGCCTGGCTTTGCCGAGCGTGTGTGTGTGTGTATGTGTGTGCGTGTGTGTGTGTCTGCAACCCCACGTCCAGACAAGATCAGGCCTGAGGGGACCTTCTGGGGCACCTTCCACTCTGCACCAAATCATCAAGCTCAAGGTCATTCACTTGGAAGTCACCCACAGCCAAGCAGTGGGTGCTCCCAGGGAGCTGGACTGGAGAACCAGGAAACACTGGGTATCCTGCCGCCCCCACCCCGGAAGCTGTCTTCTTTGCCCAACCCCCTCCCAGCCCTATTCTGCATCTTTCAGCAGGAAGGAGACTGTCTCTTCACTCCAAAGCCCCCGCCGGGAATACCTCTGCCACCAAGGTGAGGAGGAGCTGGAAGCGGGCTGGGAGCAGAACCCCAGAGTCCTGTCCCACGAACCACAAGGAGCACTGCGTGCAGCACCCAGTGGTGCACTGTGCACGGCCACCTCTCCGCCCTGCTGTGGGCGGTATTCAGTGTGCAGCTGGCGGGTGTGAACACGAAATTCCGCATCCAGGATTCCCTGCTCCCCCTGCCCAGCCCAGTGCCTGGTCACAGACAAGTGGTTGTGTGTGTCTGTTTGCAGGACGGCAGCCTGCTGGGTCAGCCGTGGTACTCGGGGAACTGTGACCGGCACGCTGTTGAGACAGCCCTACTCCGCCTCCAAAAGGTGGGGATCTGCAGACTCGGGGGCTTCTCCGGGGTCCCCTCGGCCCAGGCTGCAGCTGCAGGGCTGTAGGGCTCTGGGTACCTCACGCAGGGCTGGGATGCATAGCTGGACGATGAGGCTCACGGCTGGGGTCTCCTCCACAGGACGGGGCCTACACGGTGCGGCCCAGCTCAGGGCCTCACGGCTCCCAGCCCTTCACCCTGGCCGTGCTCCTGGGAGGCCGGGTCTTCAACGTCCCCATCCGGCAGCTGGATGGTGGGCGCCACTATGCCCTGGGCCGGGAGGGCAAGCACCATGAGGAGGTGGGTCCTGGGGGAGCAGGGCCCTCAAGGACCAGCCAAGGGCACAGCCTGTATTTTTCTGGGGTGGACAGAAATGAGAGGCTGGAGTCAGCTGGGGACATTTATACCCACTGTGAGGCCAGGGGGAGGACGAGACAGCAGGGTCCCAG
Source organism: Dasyprocta punctata (assembly GCA_004363535.1). Taxonomy (NCBI): domain Eukaryota; kingdom Metazoa; phylum Chordata; class Mammalia; order Rodentia; family Dasyproctidae; genus Dasyprocta; species Dasyprocta punctata. The sequence goes on from RJWM01020046.1 coordinate 29,721, forward strand.
AAGCCCAGACTCCTGCCTACCTCCCCCAAGGATTTTACTTTGTACCCAGCATTTGCTGGGGCGCAGACTAGACAGTCACCTGCTCTCAGCTCGGGTCTGGAAATCCAAGTCTACCCGACAGCCCGCCCACAGGGGCAGGCACTGGGAAACTGCTTGCGACTTAGAACCCGGGTGCGAAATGGGGGTGCTATGAACTGGGGTGGAGCTTCACGGAGCAATCAGGAAGGGAAAGACCCAGAAAAATGTCCACAAGCCCCTCCCTGGACCCCCTGGCTGGCCTAGGAAGTTGCTGGCAGTGTGAGGCTCAAGGCCCTCAGGACTCACAGACGCGTCTCCCTCTGCAGCTCTTCTCCTCCGTGACCGCCATGATCCAGCATCATGCGAAGCACCCTCTGCCTCTGGTGGACAGACACGGTGGCAGCCGGGGACTCACCTGTCTGCTCTTCCCCACCAAGCCCTGAGCCACAGCAATGGCACTGCCACCACTGTCCCCAGAGGACGGCCACCAGGAAGGACTGACTGCCCAGAAAGAGGGAGGATCCCAAGGACCCCCGTCGCAGGCTCACACAAAGGCTGTCAGCACCCCTTCCGGCTCCATCTCCCTCCAAGGCTGAGCATCCAATGTTAGCCCCCCACCCCACCTCCTACCCCCAAAATGGCAGTGCCCAACCTGTTACTAGGGTCTGTCCCGCTGCCCTGGATGAAAGTATGGTAGTAGCCCTGAGAAGCTGGCCACCTGCCCAGGGAAGCCGAGCCTCAGGATATGCCACAAGCACTTCTTTAGCAAAGGGAATCCCTTACCTTTTCCTGGGTGCTTAGTGAACTCTGGGAGGGCCTAGTTTGCCCTGCACATAGTACGGTCAATAAACACTTGTTGAATGAATTCTTGATCTACTAAGGTGGCCCCCAAAGGGCTCCATGGTGCTCTAGGGACACAGGACAGATAAGCCAGGCCTAATGGCCCTGCAGCAGGTTAGGCCACACAAGGGGACAGCTCAGTTCCAGTGAATTGCTGCTTTGGCCCGGAAGCACTCTGTACCAAAGAGGAGGGCCAGGCCCAGGCTGGTTGCTGATCTTGTTTGTGTTTTGCTTGCCAGTGATAGAGTGGGGAAGGGAGGCAGAAGGCCCACACTGCCACTCCATTAAGAGAGGAGGATGGAGTCCAGTACTATTCTCCCAGCCCCTAGTTACTGCATTGTGTAGGGAAAGGGAAAAAGCCTGATTTTTGTTTGTTTGGTTGGTTCATTTTTTGTTTTGTTTTATTTTGTTTTTTGAGACAGCATCTGTGTAATTCAGACAGTCCTTGAACTCACTATGTGGCCTAGGGTGACCTGGAACTCAAGGTGATTCTCCAGCCTCACGCTGCGGAGTGCCTGGATTACAGGCGTGCGCCCCCATGCTTGAATAAGATTATGACTGTAAGCACTTGGTGTTGTCTAGAATAGGGGGTATACGTGACCCCGAAAGCCATGGTACAGGCTGAAAAGCTAAGGAAGGTTAAACGGCGGCACTGAAGAAGACAAGGCCGCCCGGGCGAGGGCGGCGGGCACGGCGAGGCACCTGCCACCCAGGCGCTCAGGAAGCGCCGCGCGGGAGGGCGTGGACTCGCAGGCGCTGGTGGACCCTGGGCGGGAAGTTGCTCGCGATGCGCGGGCCGGCGGGGGCGGGGCGACCCGGCCCTGGCGCGGCGCCCGGAACACCCCGTGCCGGAAGCGCCATGTGACGTGACTCCGCGAAACAAAGGGCGACTCTGCGGCCACCCCGCGCAGGGGCGGGCACCGAACCCCGCCAGGAGCCCCACACCCTCGGCTCTGCCTCCCAACCCGGGATCCACTATGGCCCGGCTGGGGGCGTCCTGGGGGACCCCGAGCACGGCGCCAGTGCCTTCCGATCCCTTGCTCCCGCACCGCGGGCACGTTGCGCCCGCCAACCTTCATTCCCTCGTGTGTCACTGGTGGGAGGATCACTGTCCCTGCGTAATCATCGCTCTCGGCTTAGGAGGCTTAAAAGTGAGCCCTTGTGCGCAAGAAAAGCCTGCTGGGAGGCCATCGAGCTGCCCTTTCCCAAACAAGCACGCTCTAAGTTCGGGTCAATAGCTGCCACTGACACAGTCACAGCAGGGAAGTCGCTTCCAGCCAAGGGGCCAGAAAAAGGACGGGGACGGGCGGACGGAGCTGCGCATGCGTGGGTGGGGGCCGCGCGGTGAGGGGCTGAGCAGATGCGGGGTGACCTGTAGCGGGGCGGCCTGCACACTCAAGCCGTCCGCAGCCTGGCTTGGCTCTTGGGAGACTGGCATCTTGGGTCGGCCCTGCATGTACGGTCAAAGACTGTGTCTCCCCCATCTTTTGCGGGTCGGCTTCCCTAGAGGAGCCCTGCACCCCAAGGAGCCGGAGGGACGCGGACGCTCCAGGTCCTGCTTCCGTAGAGCTCTAAGTTTATCTGCTCCCCAAGCCCGAGGCCAGACTCGAGCCCATCAGTTAATGGCTTCAGGGAGACTGCCCACTCCCAGCTCGCAGCCTTTCTTCAAGGATCTGGCTTCTCCGGAGGAGGGGGCGGGACAGTGCAGGAGGAGAGCACGGTTTGTCCTCAGGGCCCTTGAGGGCAGAAGACAGGGGTGCCCTGACTCCTCAGATCATAGGTTTGCGCTGAGAGGCCGCCCCACCCCTATTTTTGGTTTTGAGATAAGGTCTGGCTCTGTAGTTCAGACTGGTCTTGAATTCACTACAACATGTAACCCAGGCTGGCCTTGAGCTTGCAGTGATCCTCCTGCCTCAGCCTCCCAAGTGCTGGGATTACAAGTGTGCGGCATCACACCTGGTGAGATAGCCCCTTTTCTAGGTAGCCTCGCCCACGGGTCTGGGCTCTCTGCCTTTCCTGGGCCTGAGTTCTGACAGTTGGGCACGTCCCCTGGCAATTACCTTTTGTTTGGAGGTCCAACCTGCCTGTACTACACACTATTGTGTGTTGAGGGCTCTGAGTACAGTAGGTGGCAAATATTTGTTGAAAGATTCACCAGATAGGCCCAGTCCAGCCGGGCATGGTGGTGCACTCCTGTAACCCCAGCACTCAGGAGACAGGCAAGAGGATGGCCGTAATTTCCAGGCCAGCCTGAGCTGCACAGCGATACCCTGACTCAAAACAAAAACACACACGGACACAAAAGCGACAGTAAAAACAACAGCCGCAAACCCCCAAATAGTTCGGGTCCATCCTGGGCTCCTCTGAGTTGATAATTAGGGCTTCCTTTGTCAAAGTCCAACCCATTGCCCGTGCAAAAGAATTTTCTATGATAACAGAAGCTTTCTGTTGTGCAGTGCAGGCGCCACTACCACAAGAGGCCATTGAGGGCTTGGAATGTGACTAGCATGACGAAGGAACAGAACTGTTAATCATTAACGCCTTACTTTTTAATTAATTTACGTTTCCACAGTCATAACGCTGCAGGTCCTGCCTGTGCCAGGGTGCGGAGCAATGAGGCCAGGGCTGCGAAGCAGCCGCAGCGAGGGCAGGAACCCAGACCCCTGCGAGCAGTGTACGCGTGCGCGGGGGAGGGGGCCCTCCGGGGGCGGCTTCCCAGCGTCACGCGGTGCTGCTGGAGCGGCTGTGCGAGCTGGGAGGCCGGCCAGGGGTATCTGTAGTGTGGCGAGAGGATTCTTTCTACGGTGCCAGCCGCTTTCCAAGCACCGGGCCACAGTTCTGCCCGCCAGGCTAGGCTCTAGTGGATTCCAGGCGGGTCAGTAGGGGAGGATAGGTGTGTGTCTGTCTGCGGCGGGGGTAGGGGGCAGAAAGTGCCGTTGGGAAGGCTGTGAGCGCTGTGGGTAATGCAGGCCCAGGCCCGAGCCACGCGGGGTGGGGTGGGGGCGCTCAGATGTTGCTTGAGCACCCCCGTGCTAAGCTTTCAGCTTCTCCCTTTTCTGGTCTCCCCTTCCCTCCCCTTCCCTCTCCTTCCCTCCCTCCCTTTCTTTTCTTTTTTCTTTCTTTCTGGTACTGGGTATTGAACCCAAGACCTCGCACTGAGCTACATTCCCCAGCCCTCTTTGTATTTGCATTTACTTATTTTTTATTTTAAGGCAGAGACTTGCTGAATCACAAAATTGCTTAAACTGGATTCCAACTTGGTAATCCTCCTGCTTCAGCGTCCCAGAGATTACAGGGATCATGGGCATGCCTGGTCAGTTTTAGTTTCTGAAGAACCAACCTGAGCTTGACAAAAACATGGGCAGAAGGAACAGAGTTTGATTCTGGCTCAGTCATTTCCTGTGAAACCTTAACCCCATTCTCTTCCAGTTATGTATGTATGTATGTATGTATTTATTTGAGACAAGGTCTCACTAAATAGTCCAGACTGTCCTTGAACTCACTGTATAGCTCAGGCTGGCGTCGAACTCATGGCGATCCTCCTGCCTCAGCCTCCGGAGTGCTAGGATTACAATTGTGCACCACCACTCGTGGCCTGTTTATCATTATTATTTGGTTTTTTGGAGACAGGTTGGGATTACAGACATCCATCACCACAACTGGTTTATTTTTGCAATACTGGGTATCAGACTCAGGGCCGTGCCCATGCTAAGCAAGTGTTCTACCACTGAGCAACAGTGCCAACCCATCTCTTCACTTTTAAAACAAAGTTAATTTAAAATAAAGTTAACAATACCTGTCTAAGTGTTGTATCACATAGGTAAAACAAAAAGTCTAGTACAGAGCTGACATATAGTAGCAGCCAAATGATTGGTACCTAACAATAATCAATTGAAAAGGCATGGTGGTGCACACCCAACAGCCAGGAGGCTGAGGCAGGAGGATTTAGCATGAGTTTGAAGCCAGCCTACACTAAGAGTGAGTTCAAAACCAGTCAGCTAAATAGCAAGACTGTAGTAATAGTAACTGAATAGGCAAAGCCTACTTTTTATCATGTGTGCTTATTTCTAGGGGCTCTTTCACCTTCATACCCCAACACACACACCCATGTGATACCTTTGGGCATAGAAAGTACTGTAATAATTATTGTTTTATTTGCTCATCTGGCTTTCTCTTCTCCGGGTAATAACCTACGGTGGCGGGACACTGTAGGACCAGGCATGTGACCCAGGCCTGGGCAGGACCAAGCAGGACCCAGCAAAACCTTCTGTAAAGCCAGGAGGGGTGGTAAAAGCTTCTAGTCTCAGCATTTTAAGAGTCTGAAGCAAGAGGATCACAAGTTCAAACCCAGCCTGGGCAACTTAGTTATGTAGTAAGGTCCTGTCTCAAAATGAAAAATGAAGGGTTTGAGAATATTGTTTAAAGGCTCTGGGTTCAACCTTTAGCACCCCACCACCACCACCACCACCCTCTCACTCACACACATACAGACCTTCTCTGAAATGAATACACTAATGTTGAGAAAGAGAAGCCTTCTTTCCAAACCTGAGTTTGGGTAAAAAGATAGCCACTTTCCCTGCCATGTGGCTGAAGCCTGTCTGTAGAAGTCAGGCAGGGGGTGGGACATGGTGGCAGATACATGTAATCCCAGCACTCTGGAGGCTGAGGCAGGAGAATCCCCATGAGTTTGAGGTCAGCCTGGGCTACATGCTGAGTTCGAGGCTAGCCTGGACTATATACCCTGTCTTAGAAAACCAAAAATAAAAATAATAATAGAGGTCAGGCAGAGACAAAGAGAAAGAGTCTCACAGATGGTTGGGTTGTACTCCAAGGTCTGGCTTTCGTTAGTGTCCCTTCCAGCTGTATGAGCTAGACTTTCCCTTTTTGCTTTAAACTAAGGCTCTTTGTAAAGAAGATTCCTGTCTAGTTCAGGCATTTGTGTCCTGGAAGTTCCCAGAGGCCAAAAGGTTTGCCTTAGGCCCAGAGCAGTTAGAGGTAAAACTAGCATTTAGATTCATCTGGTTGGCTGGAATGCTACACAAACGATACCAACATCTGGTTGTTCACTCACAAGTGGGTACAAAGCGTTTACTGTGTGGCAGACCCTGAGCTAACATCTGGTTCTCCACCCACCTGGAGGACACCTCCCCTCCTTCACTTCTAGTCCCCGAGGACCCTGGAGTCAGAGGACATGAAAACCAGCGCTCCTCCAGGATAGGATCTGGCACACTCACTGTCTCCCCAGAATCCCCCTCTCACGCCAGTGGTTGCAGCAACTATTTATGGGGATACGGAGGTCAAATGAAGAATGTTTTTGGCCCAGTATGGTGGCACACACCTGTCTCAGGAGCCTCAGGCAAGAGACTCAACAAAAGTTTGAGGCCAGCGTGGACCATGGAGTGAGTTCAAGGCCAGTCTCAACTACATGGTGAGACCCTGTCTCAAAAAACCAAAAACCAGCCGGGTGTGGTGGCGCACGCCTTTAATCCCAGCACTCGGGAGGCTGAGGTAGGCGGAGCGTTGTGAGTTCGAGGCCCGCTTGGGCTACAATGCGAGTGCAAGGCCGGCCTGAGCTACATAGTGCGACCCTGCCTCAAAAAACCAGGACCAGGAGTTTGGCTCAGTGCCTTAAGCGCCTGCCCTGGCAGGCGCGAGGTGGTGAGTTCAATCCCTGGTACCGAAAAAGAAAAAAAAAAAAAAACCAAACCAAAACAAAAACCCAACCACTATTCCAGGATCTGGAATTAGAGGTATGGTTTTTTTTTTTGTTTTGTTTTGTTTTTGTTTTTGTTTTTTACCAGGAATCAAATTCACAACCTCTGCTTGCCAGGCAGATGCTGTGCTGCTGAGCTATGAGCTATATTCCTGCCCCATGGCATGGGTCATTTTTAAAGTGGTGATGGCACAGGCTGGAGCGAAACCAACTCAAAATTTTATGTCTACCTGGGAGACACCCAGTGCTTTAGGCTTCTGGTAGAGAGCCCTGGGCCTGCCCTTGTTTGCACAGGCTGGTGGCTGCCCAGGTCGCTGAGTGACCCAGGTCACCTTCTCTACCATTCTCTCCCTGAGAGCAAAGCCTAAAGCTGATGCAAGGCTGGTGTGTGTGTGTGTGTGCGCGTGCGAGTGCATGCGCTCAGCTGGGCCTGCACCAGGGACCTCTGGCTCTCCGCCTGCGCTTGCAGTCACACCCGCCCACTCCCCTCCCAGCTTGCTTCCTCCTGGGAACAGGGCAGTGTCCCCAGGGGACTCGTCCAGTGAACATGGTCCTGACCTTTGACGCTGGCCGCACCAGCCCACTTCCTCTTCCTCTGGGAAAGTCCAGGTCCTCCGCCAGCTTCCCAGGAAGAGGTGGGTTTCCCTCCACCTGCCATGCCAGGCCCAAGAGAGGAGTGCCAGGCCCTGCCCCGCATCGAGGACCCCCAAGGTGTCCTCAGTGCAGAGCCGGGACTCACCAGCGTGTGTTTACTGGGAGCGCGTTAGAGTGACGCCAGCTGTCCCACCTGTGTGTCTCATCCTCTCCTAAAGTGCTCTCCTGACTCCCTGTGCTTCTAAGAAACTCAGGGGCAGCACTGAGCTGCCGCAGCAGGAGCGGGAGCCACCCCAGCACCTTCCTGAAGCCAGGCCCAGGGCTCAGGCTGGGCTGTGGCAGCTGTCACCGCCCCCCCCCCCCAGGCAGAGCAGCAGTCTCATGGCAGTGGGCAGTGCGTGGAGGAGGCAGGAGCCCAGGATGTAGGGGTCTGGGGTGCAGCGTGCTGGGGACCACACGCATCGGGGAGGGGTGGGAGACATTTGGGGAATACTCAGATCTGTCAGGGAGAACCCAGAACACTACCGAGCACTGGAGCTGCCGGCTCAGGCGGTACAAGCAGTGTGGGGTTCTGCCTCAAGGTCAGCATGGGGCTGGCCCCCCACTTCTGGCCTGGAGGCCAAGGCCAGCTGTAGGGCTGGCCCCTCCATTTCCCGCTCACATCCAGTGGCAAGACTCGGCCTTCCTGCTGATACTGGAATTGGATGAGGCCTTTCTACTCTGCCCAGTGTTACCTGCCCACCCATTTTCCCCCGCCATGTCCCAGCTTCTCAGGGTGACCAGATACCCGTACACCCACCTTTCTCTTTCTCTGTCTCTCTCTTTCTTTCCTTGCTTTTTTTTTTTTTTCTTGGAGACAAGGTCTCTGTATGTAGTTCAGGCTGGCTTTGAATTCACTATATAGCCCTAGCTGGCTTCAAACTCACAGGAATCCTCCTGCTTCAGCTCCCAGGTGCTGGAATTATAGGTGTGCCCCAGCATGCTCAGCCC
>RJWM01020047.1:0-37862 GCA_004363535.1 Dasyprocta punctata
AATAATAATAGAGCCAAGGAAGACCTTTAAATTGAACTATTGAGTTTGTGGGAGTGGCAGTACACACCTTTAATCCCAACTATTCAGAAGGTTGAAGCAGGAACATCTCAAATTCAAGGCCAGTCTGGGAAATTAGACTTTGTTTCAAAATAAAAATACATGGCAAAAGTGCCCTGGCAAGCACAAGGTCCTGAGTTCAATTTCTGTACCAAAATAAAAACATAAAAATAACATAAAATACAAAGGCTTGTGGCTATAGCTTAGCACTACAGTGTTTTCCTAGCATGCCAGAGGCCTTAAATTGAGCCAATAAACATTAAAAAAAAAAAAAAAAAAAAAAAGAAGGAAACCTGGCTAAAATTTTTTCCCACTCTGTGGGTTGTCTTTTCACTGTTAGTGATTTCTTTTGTTGTGCGGAAGCTTTTTAATAGGATGAGATCCCAGTTATTGATTCTTTGTGTTATTTCCTATGTGACTGAGGTTTCATGAAATCTTCGCCTACACCTATGGCTCCAAGAATTCTGTCTATATTTTATTTTGAGACAAGGTTTTGCTATGTCTGCTCAGGCTAAACTTAAACTTGCAGTCTGACTCAGCCTCCCAAGGTGCTGGGGTTACAGCATGCACCACTACGTCTGGTCTTGAAGCACAAGAGTAACAAGGCTGCCAACTGGGATATGCCAAAGAGAAGTCAAGACGGGCTTCCTTTAAGTGAAAAGATGAACATTCTCTATGAGCACAGAAAAAGATTGCATGCTGATACTGCTAAGATCTACAGTCAGAGGGAGTCTTCTACCTGTGAACTTGTGAAGGGAAAAAGTCATGCTAGTTTGGCTGCTACACCTCGCAGTGCACCACAGTGGAAAAGCTGTTAGGTGATGAGGCTCGGAACTGTGGGGGATACAGGCATCCACCAGGGATGCTGGATCTTGGTGTCCCCACACCTGAGGGAGGACTGTTGTGAAAGGAACCGCCCACATTTACAGGAGATGGCTACCGAAGACCCTACAGGGGACAACACACCTAGCGGTGGAGGGGAAGAAGGCAAGGAAGGGCGCCCACCGCCACCACTTTCGTGCCATGTCGGATACCCTGGCCAATGCGGTAAGGAAGAAAAAGAAAGAAAATGCACACGTTTGGGAAGGCAGAAATAAAACCTTCTCATAATCTCTACGTAGAAAACCCCACAGGACTGAGAAATGCAGTAGAACTCATCAGAAGCCTTACCAAGGTCGCAGAATACTAGGTCAATGTTCAAAATTCAATGGATATTTCTATTTACCAGCAATGAGTGATCAGAAACAGAAATTACAATTGTCAACACACGAAACAGACTTCCACTTCCACGTAAGATGCAGTAGTTTACAGCAGACAGATCAATGCTCCCACCAAGACTAGAAAAGCCAGACAAAAATATCAAAAGCATCTCTCCAAAGGCATCAGAGAGCCACAGATGCAATACGGGCTGCCAGGGTCACAATGGCAGAGCGGGAGGCCGGCGAGAGGAGCAGGCCATCTGCGGCAGCGCCTGCCAAGTGCACCTTCCCGCAGTGTGTAATGACAAACTGAGATCTGAGCGCGTCTGATCCCGACAAGCTGCCCTCCCCCAGGTGCTGCCAGGTTTCCAAGCGTGGAGCTTTCGGAAAGCAGGGTTGCCCTGTCAACTCTCTCTGGACTCAGGACGCAGAGCCCCCGAGGGAGGCCACAGGGTACTGTCCCGGGAGTCTGGAGGAACAGAAGCCAGACACAGTCCACCTTCCACACAGCCCAGCTGGAGCGGGGCAAGGCCATCGGTCTCCTGCCGGGAAGCCAGCCCCCTGTGGCTGGAATCCGGCCTCCGCAGTGGGCCTTGCCTCGCTTTTACTCCAGAGCCAGGGAGCAGGGTGTTTAGAGTGGAGGTCTCCATCTGCTGACTGGTACCTTCATGGGCAGTGGCAGCACAGCCAGTGTGAGGGCAGATGGCCAGGGCGGGGCTCCCGAGCAGCTGGCCCGGGGCCACAGTTTGTAATACGTGACATCCCACATTCTACTGGAGACCACAGAGCGGAAGCAGAGGAAAAGCAGGCAATCGGGATAGATGTAAGGGTATGCAGCCTGGAGAGGCACCGATACAACTTCCAAACTCCTGTGAGCAACTTGGTGTTTTGGGGGGGTTTTGTTTGATCTTTTTGGGATAGGGTCTTGCTATGCAGTTCAGCCTGGTTTTGAGCTCACTTTGTAACCCAGGCTGGTCTCAAACTTGCAGGGATCCTCCTGCCTCAGCCTCCCAAGTGCTGGGATTATAGGCGTGCACCACCACACCTGGCTGAGTAGCTTGTTTTTAAGTAGAGGAAACAGTGGAGAAAGTACATTCAATGATGGAAGAATTCTACAGAGAATTGAAATTTGCATAGCACAAACATTTACGAATATCTGCAACCCCAAGCAGGTCTGGGTACAAGGCAGGGAAGAGATTTAAACCCATGCATGGGCTGGGCACGGTGGGCTGTGCCTGTGATCCCAACCAACACTCGGGAGGTGGAGGCTGGAGGATCTTTGTGAATTCAAGGCCAGCCTAGGCTACATAGTGAAACCCTGTCTCAAACAAACAAATCCTAGGTGTGTCAGGCAGCCCCAGCTATCATGCTGATAGTCATCTACTACTTTGGAAACTGCTTTTAATACCTAAAAATGCTGGGAGGCTGGGTGTGGTACATGCCTGTAATCCCAGCATTTAGGAGGCTGAAGCAGGAAGAGCACCATGACTTCAAGGCCAGCCTGAACTGCATAGCAAGACCCAGTCTCAAACAAACAAACAAAGAAGGATGGGAGGCCCTGCGGCCAGCTGGGAGGAGGAAGCCACAGAGCAGGAGGATAGGTAGAGGTCCCTTGGGCTGGACTTGTCCTGAGCGGTTCACAGGGGCCTCATTTCTTGCTCCTGGGTACCCACCTGGGGACTTTGCTAGTAGCTGGGGAGGGGGCTGTGAAATTTACCAGAATCAGGATGGAGTTCTTGTGTCAGCCCTGTAAGAACAAATAAATAAAAGCTGGGAGGTTGCAAATAAAGGTTCTCACATGTGACTGCCTGATTATAACTGTCACAAAGGTCACTGCCAAGACCACACAGAGGCCACTACAACCTTGTGCAAAAGCACTTCTATGAGGACATAAGGACATCTGCCCAGCAACTGTCTGCTCCATTGGGGATCAAGCCCAGATAGATTCCTAGCCTATACTACCTGAGAAGTAAGTCACAGGGCCCCAGAGAGTCTGCTGTAACCGTCCTTGCTGTGGTGGGGGACAGGGAGCCCCAGAGCAAGGCCACCAGCCTCGCTTCCCGCTTGGATCAGTGCTAGCTAAGTGACTTGACGGCTCACACAGTTGGCTGAGTAGTTTGACTCACGTTGCACCCGCCTGTGATTTTGCTCCACAAAATATTCTTGGAGATGTAGCCTCTGTGGCAACCCCTTTTGGGACCTCTCCCGTTTCTTAGAGATTTCTCTTAAACATCTTCTACTCCTAACCTCCTTTGTCCCTTAGAATTCATTCTTCGGTCCTCAGGGTACACCGAATGCACATGTCTGACAGCTAGCAAGTTGGGCGTTATTTTCCCCCGTCACGCTTCAAACCCACTACTCCCTGCACCCCACCCGCCAGCCATCCACCCACAGCCTGCGCCCTCCCACTCGTCCCCATCGGCCCCACACCCTCCACGCCTGCCCATCCATGGTGCCCCATGGCGCCTTTCTCCGGCTGTCCACCAGGGGGCGCGAAGGGTTACAGATGTCCAGTTCCTCACTCCCTTTAAAGTCCGGGCCTTGGGGCGGAGGCAGGGACTGAAGGAGCTCCCAGCCCCTTGCCAGGAAAAAGACTGCGAGACTGCGGCCACTTGTGCCACAGGGCAAAGACTGCTGCAAACCCCGAAGGCCTCTGGTTCTGAGTCCAGCGCTCAGGTTGCAGCTGGAGGGCAGATCTTCCCTGCATCTCCCTGGTTGCAAAGGCAGCCCCAGAAGCAGACGTTAGAAAGCAGGAACCACCGGTTCCCTTCCCTTGAAAGACGATCTGAGCAGGGAGCTGAGTCCCTGCAGTGGTCTCCACGTCCATGTTATTGATGAAAATCCAGGGCACAGGCTTTTCCCAGAGGGACGTCTCAGAGCCAAAGAGGGTGGGAAATTACAACTGAATCCAGCAGCCCCTGGCTCTGGGGCTCTGAAAACCCAGTCCTGGAGCTGCACAAAGGACTCTGTTGGCGCCCAAGGCTGCAAAGAAAAATCTCCAAATCTGGGTGAGAATTAACAGCAGATTCCGGGGGGTGGGCAAGCTGCCAGATCTCCGCAGGATCCTCATTTCTGCTGGCAGAGAGGCGACATTCACAAAGGTCACATCAAGTCGACCTCTGGTAGTACTGGGGGTAAATGTCACCCAAATCTGTGCAGAGCAATTGTTCTTCCCCAGGAGATGGAATATTCTTTTCATCTGGACAGCTAGCAGAGAACTAAAGTTTTCCACGAACCTCAACAAAGATCTCTGTGTCTTCCAACTTTGTGCGAAGAAAACAAGCTTGCTGGGAGAAATGACATTCTACAATTTAACACTCGAGTAGTTATTCTGGAAATCATATTACTTTCTGACCAGATGTGCCAGGGACATCATCCCAACACGCTCTGCTTTTTAAGAGCATAGCAACCCTGGCAGGAGTCTCCAGCGCCCAGAGGAACCTGCTCCACTCTCTGGAAATGGCACCCCTCCCCAGGCTCCTGTAGCTCCAGCATTAGTTTGTTTTTTTTGTTTTGTTTTGTTTTTGTTTTTGTTTTTTTGCAGCACCGGGGATTGAACTCACAACCTCGCGCCTGCCAGACAGGTGCTTGAGCCACTGAGCCAAACTCCCGGCCCTGATTTTTTGAGGCAGGGTCGCACTACGTAGCTCAGGCCGGCCTTGCGCCCGAGTTGTAGCCCAGGCCGGCCTCAAACTCACAACGCTCCGCCTACCTCAGTCTCCCAAGTGCTGGGATTAAAGGCGTGTGCCACCAGGCCCGGCTCCAGCATTAGTTTGGCTGGAAACTGGCAGAGCCTCTGTGCAGGGACTTGGCCAGCATCTCAGGCAGTCCTCAGGCAGCTGTTCCAGCTGTGCCCACTCTACAAGTCCCTAGCCCCAGTCCTGGCTCTGAGGACAGCTCTGAGGCGCCTTGTCTGGCTGCCCTGCAGGACCTCAGATATCACAGTTTCACAATGAGTCTTCAGCTCTCTGCTTCCTTTTTTGTTTGTTTGTTTTTGGGGTATTTTTGGTACTGAGGATCAAACTCACAACCTCACACCTGCCAGGAAGGTGCTTGGGCCACTGAGCTAAATCCCCGGCCCTATTTTTTGAGACAGGCTCTCACTATGCTATTCAGGTTGGCCTTGAACTCCTCACTTTGTAGCCCAGGCTGGTCTCAAACTCACAACAATCCTCCTGCCTCAGTCTCCCGAGTGCTGGGATTAAAGGCATGAATCACCACGCCTGACTACTAGCCCTCTGCTTCCTTAGCATCAGGTCAGGTGAACACACTCCTTTCCCCTGAGGGGTCCACTCCCCTCAAATTCCTGGGGGTTGGTCTGCCTCTCCCCTGTCCAGTTCCCTAAGGTGTCCCCCTTTCATGCAAGGAGACAAAGTCCCCATGGCCTGAGTCTGACCTTGAGCAAATAAACACTGGGCGACTGGTGTGCTTCCCTGTAGAGCAATCCAGCAAATGGTCAGCTCACCAGGGCGCTGAATGTGCATCCTACATGAGGTTCTAACCCATGACCCATTTGGTGGCCTGGATTTCCTGGCGCAGCTCAGGTAGACATAGGAAGGGTGAAGTGCCAGGGCAACGAGACAGGGAACTCAGCCCAGTAAGCAGCTGCTATCATCCCACCTTCAGCGGACACGTCTGGAGGCCCTGCAGCAGGACAACCATGACAGGACAGACCCCAGGGAAGCTCTTCCCGTCCCAACAGCCAGCACCAGGCCTCAGTCGGTGCTCCTGCCCCAAAGGAGATGACCACAGCATCTCCTCGTGTGTCTGGAAACAGGATGCGCACCAGCCAGCTCGCATGCTGTCTGCTGAGGGGCTAGGGCTGCTCTGAGGGGACCCTGGCCAGTTCTCCAGGTGTTCGTCATGTGGTGTCCTTCAGTGGGGCAGCTAGAACTCTGTCCTCAAAGTTCCTCTATCCGCTGGGGCCCTAGGTGGGGTTTTGGGATCTGTGGCAAAAAGAAAAAGTCAGATTTCGGGGCTGAAGACAACATTTCAAAATCTGGCTTTAAATAAACATGAAATTAAAAAAAGAGAGCGAGTATGTGGAGCCTCCAGCAGCTGAAATTAGAAGCAGCCAGCCCCGGGCAGGGAAGCCATCTGCGAGCCCGCAAAGCCGAACGTCAACGTCAACGTCTGGGCTTCTGACTCTGCAGGCAGGGCTGGAGATGGCAGGCACAACTGTGTGGATGGCGGGACCCGGGGGACACACTCGCCTGCCTTGCAGGGTGCCCTCTAACTTCAGAGTCAGACAGACGCCCTCCACCTCCAGCCAGAAATACCTTCTACATTACTTCGAAGGCAGCTGAAGCCAGGGAAAGGGCAGAGGGGTAAGGAAACAAGGGCGAGCCTTTGTGTGAGGGGGCAAATGAGTCGCTGTCCCGAGTGTGATGCAAGGTTTGTCTTTTGCCTTTGTGGGGAAGGGGCTGAGTGACCACGGAGCCCACACCCCTCCCCAGGCCTCAGGAGAACAAGTGCACACCACAGCCCCACACGCTGCTGCAGGCAGCGCTGCTCTGTGCCACGCCCTTAGGGTCCTGAAGCATGAGGCCCTGATGTCATCTGGTCTCCTGCCGGCCCAATCACTGAGATCACCCACCGCAAATCAGTGCCTCCCTAAAAGGCTTCCCTCGCTGACCAGGCAGGGCCATACTGTACTGTGGGCACCTATATCCCGCAACCCAAACTCAGCCCGGCCCCTGAGGTGCCTGCCCAAGTGCACCCAGGCCTGGGCTGCACACCTAACCCGGACAGTGCCCTCCCCACCCACCCGCCCGGTTCCACACACAGGACTAGAGCAGTCGGTGCGCCTGACCCTTGGGCACTCACGTCCTTCTGGACCCAGGCCCCCCACCTTACCAGGCCCAGGGGGCGTGGTGGGTGCAGAGTCACCTGCCGGAGTTAAGTCTGCATTGGCAGTTAATGTATTCTCATGGGTAAGTGGGTGACTGAGCAGACAGAGGATGACGCTGAGTTGTGAGAGAGGAGGAAAGACACCTGAGGAAACTTCGAGGCCCATTCTCGCCCCTTCGCACACCCCCGTGCTGCCTCCCACGGGGACCTGGAGTCACACCGATTCAAGGTGCGGATTACATAAGGCGGCCGGTTGCTGGGGAGCCTCTCCCCACTCCCCAAAGAGGAAAGGCGCACCTCCTGTCCCCTCAACCCTCAGCAGGAAGGCCCCCATTCCTCCATGCCTGGCCTGGGGTGGGGGGGAAGCTAGGGATGGAACTTTCTAGGCCACCTCTGAGAGAGTGGAGGCTGGACCACAGCAGGAAGGGGCGAGGCCTCAGCTTTCACAGGGAGTGTGGCCACCGCCATAACAGGGACTTAAGCAGCCTCTTGGAGTGGTCCCACTGCAAAGTGCCAGCCTCTAGTGTGCTCTCCAACCACCTGCACCCAACTACAAAGGACCACTGCTCCATCTGGAGCCCCCACAGTGGGCAGAGAAGGGGTGCAGGGTCTGACAGATTCCAGGGTGGGACACAGGCACTCACTGTCAGACCCCTGCAGGGCTGTGCCAAGACTTCTGCCGCCTTTAATGAACTTAATACCAGGACGGTTTTAGGTTTACACAAATAGTGACTGCAAGAATTCACACATCCAAGTAGGGTGCGCTGACACACATCTCTAATCCCAGCACTCAAACGGCTGAGACAAGAAGATCGGCCTGAGTTCAGCGCCAGCCTGGGTTACATGGCGAGTTCAAGGCCAGCCTGCACTACAAAGTGAGACCCTGTCACAAAAAAACCAAACAAACAATTCACAAACCCTACAGGGCCTGTGGTGCATCTGTGACAGTTAACTCCCAACTGACGAAGTGTTACTGAGACTGAAGTTTATTCAGACTTCTCCAGGTACCACGCAGGCTCCCACGTGACCTTTAGTTGTCCTGCCTCTTCTTGGATGCCAGTTTCTCAGACTTCTCTTATCTTCGATGACCTGGACAGCTGTGATATTTTTCTCATGGTCAGAGTGGGCTTTAAGGTTTTGGAGACAAAGATCAAAGAAGTAAAGCACCCACAGGTCCAATCGGGCCCAGAGCCTACTGTCTCCGTGCCTCTCGCTGGTGCTGGCCTTGGCCACCAAGTGGACAGTGCCGAGGTTCCTGTCTGGGACACTGTTCTCTCTGCTCTCCAGGCCCTCTGGAAGACAGCCTCTGCACAGCCCACAGGGAAGGAGGGAGTGGCCTCCGCCACCTCGGGCACCTTCACTTTTTAAGGGGTGGCCTCTAACCAATGGGACTTCCCGGGTAGCCCTTGGTACTCTCCGAAGATGTCCCATCCAACTTAACAACAGCACCCTCTAAAACACATTGAGGGCTCAGCACGTGCCAGACCAGGGTCTCTGAGAACCTTTACACCAGCCTAATCTCCATTCTCAAGTACTCTGAGAGGCTGTGAAGCCCACCCAGCAACCACGGCAGCCCGTCCTGCCTGCACAGGAGCAGCAGCAGCCAGCTCCCAGACCTGACCCCCCCACAGCTTGCCCTTCAAGTCACACTCCCCCCTCCCAAGTCAGTTCTCACCCTCTCCTCACTTTTGTTCGTTTTTTGTTTTTTTGAGACAAGGTCTCAAAAAGGCTGGCCTTGGGCTCACTTTGTAGCCCAGGCTGGTCTTGAACTTGCAAATGATTCTCCTGCCTCAGCCTCCCAAGTGCTGATATTACAGGAGTGCGCCACCACGCCCGGCTTCTCCTCACTCTTCTCCTCACTTCATAGGTGACAACTGCAGCAGAACCATGGTCCTGCTCTACATGCTGGACAAAGCAGGAAGGGAGCAGGACTTCCAAAGGGAGGTCTCAAGGCACAAAGCAGGCAGTGAGCTGTCTAGAATCTCCGGGAGTCAGGAGAGCAGTGTCCTGTGCAGTGTGGACAGATTCCTTCCAGAGACCAGGAATGCTGGCAGGAAGAAGGCAGCAAGGGCCGGGACAGTAGGGAGGACAGACCCAGCCCTCCCAGCCCTGCCCCAGAAGCCCACGTGAACCCCGCTCTTGTGCCTTCCACTGTCTTCTGCTCAGCGACTTTCTGGTTACAAGAGCTTCAATCCAGGACTGGCAAAGAGGAAAGAGGAGTTCTGCCTGGGTAGTTCTTTCCCTGGGAGACACAGCGAAACTGCCAAGAGAAGGGGTACGGTGAGCTCCCTTGACAGGTGCAGACCGTCCCAGGTTCTCAAACCAAGAGCCACTCTCTCAGGCCAGGTCAGCCAGTGCCAGGTGAGGAGACAAGACAGAGAGAGAGAGAGAGAGAGAGAGGGACAGAGGTGAAAACAGGCTTAAGTTTTGCTGGATGGACTCCTTGTGTTGAGTGAAGATTCACAATCCTTGTGCCTGCCTTGCCAGGAGAACAGCTTGCTTGAAAGGCAAAGGCTGTCATCCTGTAATTAAATCTGAGACCCCCCTTCCTACGTGACGTTGAGATGAAGCCACTTACATAACGCAACTAAAAATAAGCCGCTGGAGACATTGCACACTGGTGCTCCCTGCTCCCCGCCTGTCTCCCACGCTGCCCACTGGTGCTGCCGACCCGGGGTCAGCATCAGGGCTCTGGGGGTCAGATCTAGGTATGAGGTCATTCCTGTCCCTGGCCCCAGCTCACCACTCTGTGTGCAGAGGGCCTGATGCTGGAACAAGGGGCAGCGGACCCTCCAGTTTGGAGCTGGTGGGGGCCGCAGATCTCCATGGCTACATCCCCCTTGCCCAACCCAGTGCCCAGTCAAGGAAGGACAGTCACAAGGCAAACCCAAAGCCAAAGCATATGGATTCCCGGGTGTCTCTGTACTAGGTGATTCCTGAGGAGCTGCTCATTTGCAGAAACCAGCTCCAACCCCCACCTGGGAACCTGGACTTGAAAACTCCACCCCTGCCCCCAGCACAGAGCTGGAAGAAGAGGCTCTAGTGGGGAGTGGGGAGAAGCAGAGGGCTCGGAAGGGTGTGGTGGCTGGCAGTCTAGCAGGAGAGCTGAGGGTGAGGCCCCTGTCATGCTGAATGGCTGGCCTTCCGGACAGTCAGGGAGGCAGGAACGGGACAGGGTCTGCAAAGGGTTTGATGTCTCCAAAACTCACAGGGTGCAGGCCAGAGCACCCTCCTGATGCCACCGAAAGCTGGGGTCAGTCTGGTCTGTGGACACCCAGCCCTCCAGCCTGCCTGTCCACGGTCAGGCCCTGGGTTCCTGCCCTTGGTACCCACACTATTAAAAAGAGTTGCTGCTTCAGTCAGAAAGGCCTCAGTGGTGGCTGGTCAAGTTTCCCTGGGGCCAGGACCTCTCCCCTCAAGAGCTAAAAAGGCAGGCACTTGTCCCTGGAGATGCAAGGCAGGAGCAGGCAGGCCCCATGTGCACCTCCTTGTCCCCCATTCCTAGGCAGTCCTGCCCAGACCTGCCAGCAACCACAGTGCCTTTTCTCAGTACTGGGTCACATGTGGGATGTGCATTGGTTTTCATGGAACCAGGTGTTCTGATGGCCCTCTTCTCCCTGCGGGCTTCTGTTCTGGCCGCCTGGCCAGCTGCAGGCCCAGGCTGGAGGCTGCTGGAAGGCAGCTGGACTCTGAGTCTTTCAGGTCACCATAGGCAAGTGTGCCCCCTGGGACATGCACAGGGCAAGTATTTGCAGGGCAACCCAAGAAAGTCCACAGGGAACTTCTCAGAACAGGCCAGGACCAGGGAAGACTTTTTTTTCTGTCTTTTTGAGACAGGGTCTCACTATGCAGATCACGCTGGCCTTGGGCTAACTGGTGTAGTTCAGGCTGATCTCAGACTCGCAAGGATCCTCCTGCTTCAGCCTCCTGAGTGCTGGGATTACAGGAGTGCACCACCATGCCTGGCAAGCCAAACCTTTTCTTGTTGGGCTCCCCTCCCCTTTCCTGTCTTGTGGCTGCAGGGAGGAGCACTAAGACTTGGAGAATTCTCCTCAGGCTAATTCCCCTATCCCGGTGAGGAGGCCTCCAGTTTTTGCTGCCAACCTCCCCCTGTCATTTGGATTCCAGATCCTAACTTTCTTTTAGGCAAGCAAAGGCTGACCCCGTGCATCCACAACCTCCAGGTTGGCTCAGGTCAGAAGGATCAGTCCAAAGGCCAGGATGTTGGGTCAGGGATATAGCTCAGCGGCACAAGCGCCTGCCTGGCAAGCACAAGGCAGGGTTTGACTCCCAGTACCAAAAAACAAAAACAAAAACAAAAACAAAAACAAAAACAAAAAGCCAGGATGTTAAGTGGCCCAGTGGAGGATGCACTGGACCACGCTGTTCCTGAGAAAGGGAAAGGAAGAGCCGGCGACTTATTAGACTCTGGAGGTAATAAATTCCCTCATTTGTGAGAGCCAGACTGAGCTGGCTTTCTGTCACTTGCAACCAAAAGAATCACAGAAGAAAAAAGCACAAGAATGTACCTTAAGACACGGCGCGGGGGGGGGGGGGGGGGGTGTGCGGGGGGCAATAAAGAAATGGAGGCGGCCAGCGTTGGCAGCTAGAAGAAAAGCAAGCCAGGCAGAGGAGGCAGGCTGCTGCCCCGTGCTTCTTCCTGGATCTCACTTCCCTTTTCTCTCCTCCACACGAGGCCGAACCGATGAGACTTGCCTGTCTCCCGCTGTCTGTCTGGGGATCTGACAGCCGCCCTGGGGATCTGTGTCCTTTGGAAGCCCGTGCTTGTTGAAGGAATAAACCAGTGGCCGGCTGTCCAGGAACAGGATGCTGGCAGAGAGTGTCAGGTTTAATTAAAGGAAAACATTCAGATCTGGTGTTTTAGAATGTAAAGCAAATAATTCTTCCGTGTTCGTCTAATTTCTGTAAATATTTCTCCAAAGGTACCGTACTGACACCCCGCGTGCCAGCCTGGTCATCTGTCTCGGCAGAGCCGCTGAGGACACTCCTTAACACCAGGCGGCTCAGGTCACGCTCCTCCTCCCGGGGCTCCAAGCACCGCCCTCCCCGCCAGAGCCACCCATCCTGACTCCCACGGGGCTCTTCCCCCTTAGTGTCCTCTCCCTTCCCAGGTCCTCCTCCTCGAGGAAGAATGCTGTAACTCCACTCTCCCGATCCCCCCTCCAGGGTCCTCTTCCTACCAGAATCCTAGGTCCAAGTGCCCCCCTCCCCCGCGCGCCTGCCCACCTCCCGGGGCCGCCAGAGGGTCCAACCTGCCCGGGTCCTCCTCCTAGGGCGCAGGACCCTGCCCGATCCCCGCTGCGGAGCTCCTGGCTCCCCAAGGGCCGCTGGGTAGCCGCCCGCCTCGCGGACTTACCTGCGGACAAACTTCCCGTCCGCCTTCCCGGCCGGACGCCCGGACCCTCCGCAGTGCCAGGCCGCGACCACAGTGGGCCGGCCGTCGGGCTACCGCCCCGCAAACTGCGGCCGCCACGCGCGCTCGCGCAGGCACCACCCGTGCGCCTCCCCCCACCTTCTGCTCCTTCTTCCTGCGCCACCCCGCCCCCGCTCCCCGCCCCCAGCCCGGCTGTCGCGGGGCCCCCTCAGGCTGCTCCGGGGCCCCAGCCCACGCCGCGCCTCCGCCTGCTTTCCGGGATCGACAGCGCCGCTGGTCAATCGCCGCCGGGTGCTGATCCCCGGGCCACGCCCTTGAGCCCGCCCTCCACCCGCGCCCCCGGAACTCACCAATGGGAAAGACGGCGCTGTCGCGGGCCTGACGGTTGCCTAGCAGCGGCAGGGCTGGGCGGGGGCGGGCGACCGGGGGCGGTGATCCGGGCGCGACGGGGGCGGGGAGAGGGGCGGAGCCTGTGGAGGGCGGGGCCTACTACGACTATAAAGTTGGCTGCCGCCGGGAGCTTCTCTCTGTGGTTCGGGTCCGCGCGTCTCTACTTCTGTGTGCTGCTGCCTGCTCCGCCGGCCGTTTCCCCGCTCTGGTCTGTGGTGCAGCCGGGACCCAAGGCCATGTCGCTGTCACGCTCAGAGGAGATGCACCGGCTCACGGAAAATGTCTACAAGGTGAGCCCCAGCGCCTGGCTAGGTCCGCCCCCGTGGCTCGGTCCCAAGCGGGCTGCCCCAGCGGCCGGCGCCCTCGCGGGATTTTCCTGCCCGGCCTCCCGGTGCGGGCGTGGAGAGTCCGGCGCCGGCGCCGGCCAGTCACAGGTGGCCGCGCCCGCCCGAGCCCCCTCTGCCCGTCGCAGTCCGCCTCGCCCCCAGTTCTGGCGGGCGCCCCCACCCCGACGGTGCTGCTCTGCCCCCGCGCGCCCCTCTGCGCGCCCACCCGGGCGTCTGGGGAACGGAGCCGCGCCCGTTCGGGTTGTGTAGCCCTCGGGTCCCTTCCGAGCCGCGGTGGACCTCAGTGGAGAGGGCTGCGGGGGGCGTCGTGGGGGCGGCAGGCCCCCGTCGCCGGTTGGCACCGTGGCACCGTGAGGCTCTTCCACGCGCAGTTACGCCAGCCTTTGGCACTTGCTTCTCAACAGGCTTTCGCTTTCCACAACTCCCTCCCCGTGTAGAGGACGTGGCCCAAGGTGGGAGGTCGAGGTCGCGCACAGGCAGGTTGGATGGGTGAACAGATAATCCATCATCTTATGTAACCGCGGAGGGAGAAGACTAATTGTGTAGGAGGCTGACGCGCCTGCCTTTGCTTCTGATATGTGTTAGGAGTCGCATTCACGTCCTCTTCTGTGAAATGACAGTTTCTCGTGGAACAACCGCAGAGCCCCTGGAAGCCAATTCCCCACTTCCTCCCGGGCATGCCTGTGTCTTGTGTACAGATGGACAGGCCCTGGGTTTTTTATTCTCCAGCTTCCCTTCTCATAGGCCAGGCCCCTACCCCCAGCCTCACAGCCCCGCTCTGGATGGCACCCCGGGGCATTTTCTTCGGAAAGAAATCCTTGCCCTGGCCGGTCCATGGCGTTCTTCTACAAAGATACGCTTTCTTTCACAAGTGTGTCTGAAGGTTAAGTGAAATGCTGGCGATTAGAGTAGCTGGTATTCACACGGATTTGCTGGTTCATGGCCGCTGAATGGGCTTGCGACCCGATCTGTGAGCAACAGTTTCTAATTGTGTTAACCAGCTATGGCTGTACCTTGTTAGTCAGTGGCCTGTGAAACCTCTTAACTGGCTCGCTCAGGCTGCTGCCAGCTAGATGGAAGCTTCCGGGGTGGCTCCTTTGGTTGCAGCTGGAGTCCAGGGAGCAGATTAGACTTTCATGCAGCTTTTAATCAGGGCTTTAAAGTTGTGGCCAGTGGGTCTGGAGGAATCCCGAAGGCGGGGTAAAGGGGCTAAGGCGGCTCTGAAGCCATGTTGGTACCGCTGGTGACAGAATTGGGAACAGCATTTAGGGCTTGGTGTGGAGTAGCGTGTAGGATCTGCGGTGTGTGTGTCCATGGCTGGTTTTGTTGCTCTGAGGAAGCACGTGCTGTCAAGGGAGGAAGGTTTATTAAATCATTAGCCATTAGTTCCATTACAGTTTGCTCGTTATTGTGGAGGGTGGAAGAGAAGTATTGGTCACAATCTTTTTTCATTTTTCTTGTTTCTGCATTGAAACCATTAAACAGGAACTTTGACAGTGAGGCTCCTGAGGGATGGGCAGAGTGGCTTGGCTCTGGGAAATTCCGTGGGATCCTCCATGACTCCTGTCTGGGCAGTCAGCCTGCAGTTACAGCGCTGCAGCTTCACCCATATGCGGCTGTCATCCACCTGGAGGGCTGAAGGGAGACGCATTGTGGTGGCAGAAAAACTGTCCAGATCAGGGTGTGTGGGCACTTTTAGCCCCTCTGGCCTCAGTCTGGCAGGCTTGAGGTTTACACTAAATACACAGGTTCGGTGTTTCGTTCTGGTGTGCAGACAAGATCTTGATGGGATTGCTTTCAGGGTCGGACTCAAGCAGGCTGAGAGTGTGTTGAGTCTAGCCTGACAGTAGTCTGAGTCTTGTGCTCTGCTACCTTTTTGTGTGTTGTCACTAGAAAGCCCAGTGTTGTACAGGTTGGAGAGCTTTGGCACATTGGCCAAGCAGAAACCCAGCCTACACAGAGGCACATTCAGGAAACAGTCCAAGTCATCCGTGTGCAGATCGGGGCTGATCCAGCCGGTCCAGGTACCGCCTTGCTCTGTCTTCTCTCGGGACCACACTGCCTGTGAATCCTTGCTATGGGCTACTCCTGTGCCCGGGCTGGCACTTGCAGAAGTGCTGGCATCGCCTCTTGGAAAGGCTGGGATGTGGCCCTGCTCAGTGTCACCCCGCGATGCGGCTCAGCTGTTTGCTTTGGCCCTTGCATTGCCTCAACTGCAGTTCTCAGTGGTGTTTGCCTTGGCAAAGAAGGATGCTTGTCCTTGGCCCTACTGATTAAAAATTCAAGAAAAAATGTGCAGTTTTGGTTTTCCTCCTGGAAGAATCTGTAACGCAGACTTTGACCTCTTTCCTGGTGGCTCAGTTCCCTTGGGAGCTGTGTCCCTCCGCTGGGGAATTTCATGAAAGATGAAGGGGAGGAAAAATAGGACAGCTTCATGATATTCCCTGGGAGTTCACCCTTGGCCCCTCAGGCCTTGCAGGGGAGGGCAGTGAGGAGAGAATCCAGGGACAGAGTGCTGGGTTAAGGTCTGCTGCATATTCAGAATTAATATAGCCCAAAACCTGCGGGGCCTCTGAGCTGTCCTCCAAGTGTCCCTGCATGGAGAAAGGGGGGTTCTTGAGCAGCTGGCCATGGCTTCCTGTGGTCATGGGCTTGTGTCTTAGGAGAACAAGGAGCCAGCCATGGCTCCCAGATGGCTCTGGCTCCCAGATGACCTATGACACTTGGGGGTGGCAGCTACAACACCTTCTTTAGGAATAGTATTGGCATCCCTGAATGTAGCAAGGTGGGAGAGCATCCTAGTAGGGCAAGGCCCTATGCAGCTGTTCATTGTGTTGCGGTCCCAGGGCCATGGGCAGCATGGTCAGACTGGTCAGCAGAGGTCATCCGATAATCTTCCTCACCATGCAGCTGTTGGCAGGAAGTTGGCTTGGCCTTGGTGCAGCTGTCCTGTGAAGGTGGCAGGTGCCAGAGGGTTCCTAGAGCCAGTTGGGTTTGCCGTGTCTGGTGTGATTGGTCAGGCTGCCAGAGTGTAGGCATCGGGCACTGGGCACCTGCCACTCGTCATCCCTGCCACATCCCATAACCACTTCTCAAGGTGAGTTTCCATAATTTTTGTTTCCAGGATTTTTGAGAAATGTGGGGACCCCAAAATGCTGCTACTGAGCACAGACCACAGTGAGACTTCTGCTTTTTAATTTAATGTGTTGTTATTCACCACACTGGGGATGGATTCCAGGATCTTAGTGGTTTGCTACAAATCCCCAGTGCTTTTTAAACTTGACTGTGAGATAGGCTTCCTAAGTTGCTACAATACCCAGGCTGAGCTCACACTTGAGATCCTCCTGCCTCTGTCTCCCAGAGTGCTGAGATTACAGATGTCCACAACCACATCCAGTGGCCCTGTCTTTTTAAGTAGTTCAGCCTGTGTAGAGGTAATGAAGTGGGGTCTCTGATGGGGACTGACTTGGCAGTGGAGCTGCCTACCTGAAGGGCAGCACACCAGGAACCCCCCTTCTGGGGAGAATAGCAGTCATTGTGCTGTGCTCTGCTGTGAATGTGTATGCGGGGGCACAGGTGCACTTTGCATCTTAGAAATTGCCTGGGGTTAGCTCTTTATGCACTGTCTTCCCATTAGATGACAGGGTGGGCCCTCCTGTGTTTTTCTTCTATCGCATGTTGCCTGCCTTTGCCCACCATCAGCATTTTGGTGTCAGCCATTCAGATCTCATCTGCCTGGGAGGGGCAGACTGTGTCCATCACACTGACCTCTGAGTTGACCACTGTGTGCAGATCTTGTCCCCAGTCCGTGTTCTGTAGCTTGTTGATTCATTTGTTGATTCCCAAGATTCCTGGTGCCTGGTATGCGTTGCATTAGTGGTGCATTGTGATTGACTGTTTTCCAGTGTACCTGGGCCTTGGGGACATGGTTCTCTACAGTGTCCGGCCTGGGTTGGGAGCGTACGTGCCTGTGCGTGGTGTCTCTGGTTCTCAAGTGTGTGCCTTTTTAGGGAGGTTGGCTTGACCAATGGGGCTGACCAACTAGACTTGAGGTTCAAGGTCAGAACGATGGCTAGCCCTGCTCCCAGCTCTTGAAGGCCACTGTTAGGAGAAGAAGAGGGGAGGTAAGTACTGCTGGGAGCTGTGCTCTGAACTGCTCTTGTGTCGGGTCTGAAGCTTCCACAGGTCTAGGCTGCGGGGTGGGGCCTGGGCCTTGACCAACAGGTAGTACAGTCTTGCAGGGGAGGGCTGGCTGGTGGCCTGGCTGCTGAGCAGGAGGGTGGCATTGAGGAAACAGGCAAAGGTCTGCCCCTCTTTTCACAGGTTGGAGGGTCGGGGCCCTACTCAAGAACAGGAGGACTGGGAGGGAGGCAGAGCTGCCCCATACCATGTGTCCCCATGGAGCCTGGCTCGGCCGTCTCTCCACTGGCTGCTCTAGAGTGCATTGTCTGTGGCTTTCATTGTTGGGATACCCAGTCCGTTGATTACTGTGGGGGTGGCCTGGGCTGCTGCTGGCTAGGGTTGCTCCCTGTCCTCTTCCTGGGCCCCTCCTGCAGAGCCAGTCCTGTCCCATGCTGTCTTCTCTTCCCCACAACCCAGTGATTTACCTTGAAGTCTCATGGTGGAGATGGCTGTGCTCCAGGAAACCCTGTGCCTAGGGCAGCTGGGTGGCCACCAGCCTCCTCAGTCCATCTCTGCACTGTGATCCGCTGCCTGTGCTGGGGGTAATTACAGACAGGCGTGGACAGTGCTGGCACCTTCCTCCAACCTCCTGCCACCCCCAGCTCTGACTCATGCCAGGCCCCTGATTGTGTCTGTACAGCTGCAAGATGATTCGGGGGCCCTCAATCCAGGGGGCGGGGAACTGGAGGGGTACAGCTGCACCCCTGAACCACACCCCAGGCAGCTCCAGCCAGCAGGTCCTCAAGGAGGTTTGCCTGGTTGTTCCAGGCTTCTTGTAAACAAAAATTCTTCCTCCTCAAGAGGTAGATTTGGAAATCCAAGTCCCACCTGGCTTCATGCCTGGGGGCACACTGCTTACCGATGTATTCTTAGGACCTGGAATGGCAGCCACACTGTGACAGGGACCACCAGGCTTGGGGGTGTGTGAGTTCCGTTTCTGGACTTGATAAAGGTCATGCTGGGATTGATGCCTCCCTTTGCCATGCTGCTGCTTTGGAGGGTCAGCTCTAGGAGCAGTGACCTGTCCCTTTGCAGGCTCCTCGGGTGTGGGGCCAGCCAGTGCAGGCTGAAATGTCCCTGGAAAGTGCTTTGCCCTGCTGTGTCCTTGGGGCTCTTGAGGCTGGTCCCCTATTAGGGGACCAGAAAGCCCCAAGGGAACAGAGTGGTTGGGGTAGCATAAGGAGAAGTGGGGAGGTGGATCTGTGCCCATTCTTGCTTCCACAGCACGAGCTGATGGTTTCCAAGAGGTTACCTTGGGAACCTGGGGTAGGCTGAGGTTCTACACCTGTGTGGGTCCCCTGCTGTGGCCAGGAGTATGCCTCTGCCTACCAGGGTGCTGCCAGCACCTGGTGCCCCAGCTAGCTCCCTGGATTAGCCTTGACTTCTCCTTCCCACCTATATTGTAGGATTCTTCTCTGTTGTTCCCCCTTGGGCTGGCGCCTCATCTTGGAAAATCCTGTTGGGTCCTGGAATTTCTGTACAGGCTACCGGAGGAAACCTTGCTGCCTTTTCTTTCCTCATCTCTGCCTGTGTGACCTTGCTTGAGTCTCATTCTTCGAGCCACAGACATAACAGGAGGGGTGATCCAGGGTCCCTAGAGGTTAACATCCCCAGCTGAGAGGCCAGAGCTGTGGGCCTTATCTCCTCTTGTGGAGAGTAGGTTTGACACGTTCTGCATGTCACGTCTTTGGCCCCAGATGCAAGAGCTAGGAGATGTTACAGACCTCATTAGGAGTAAGTACAGCCATGAGGCTACCAGTTAGAGTGCTTTCTTCTTGGCTAGGGTTTTTACTTCGTACTTGCTGGGAACGTGGAGTGGTAAAGTGCTTGCGTAGGACTCCATCCCCAGCATTGCAAATATAGAAATAAGTACATAAAAATTATTTTAATCTTTAAAAAATGGGTAGGATTTTCCCAAAGCTTCTTTGCATTTGGATTCAGACCTTTCTGCACTGCATTTCATCTCAGAGCTGTTCACGTCTGGGGGTCCCCGGCACTCCCCCCGAGCCTTCCTAGGTTGTGCTGATGGAACATGTCCCAAGAAGTGTCTTGGTTTTCTTCCAAGCCCCAGACATTTGTGCCATTTTTATTACTGACAGTTTCTTGATGATCACAAAGTTTTCAGATGACAGGTGGGTCGCTTCCACTCTTTTAGGTGTTCCTTCAGTGGTTTGTGGATGGAAACATCCAGTTGTGCCAAGGGCAGTGGTCAGGTGGGCCTGTGCTGGGTGAGCACAGGTATGTTGTGGCTGCTGCTGGTGCCAGGGTGGAGATGCAGACATTGTGAAATGTAGGTGTCTGTGCAGTGAGACTAATACCCACCCTGATCTTTGGAGCGGGTGGAGGTGGGTAACTTCCTACCTATGGGAGTTGGTGCTCTGTCCAGGAGAGAGTTTGTCTTAGTGGAGCCATGTCAGGGCAGTGCTTATTCAGAGCAGGCAGGGTGATCTTGCTGCTTCCAGGTGGGGCTTTTACATCAAAGAATAATGGTGGAGACAGAGCTGGAGTGGCCCTGGCTTCCCTCTGCACACCTTGCCCCTCTGAGCCTGTGACAGGGGCCAGTTGAGCCACCTCTGCCCTGGTGACTATCTCTGGCACAAGAAGCTAACTGTCCACTCTCCCATCCATCACCCAGGGGAAGGCCCATCCAGTCCTGGGCTGGAAATCCAGGCCCTTGATGGCCTGGAGAGATGGGCAGATACGAGCCCTGGGCTCTGATCAGGCCAGTGACCAGAATCCCAGTTCCATGGGGGATGGGAGCTGGACAGTGTCACCATTGTGGCTGTGTGTTGGAGGAGGTAGAATATTGGCTGTGGAGGGCCTGGGCTTTGCAACCTACTGTTATCTTGGGTAGATGTCGCACTAATCCTACCAGGTCTGGTGTGAGAGTTCTGTGGGCCTGACACCATTCACCCTTATCCTGGCTTCATGAGAGGGGCCCATGGGGAGCCTCTGGCTGAAGGAGCACATCGGCATCATCAGCAGGTAGGTGGCCTAGTCAAGGTAGGAACAAGCCCTGACTTCCCAGGTGCCATTTTTGTCCTGTCATGCAGGAGTCCCTGGGATTTCAGACAGGATCTTTAACTCCTGGTTCACTGTTTTGTCATCAGAAATTCAGTGAGATGATAGGATATTTCCTGACCCATAAAGTATTAGGTCAGTGGTGGCCAGGATGATCAATACATGGGACCGAAGGTTCTTTGGAAAACAGTCATTGGAGGCAGGGAGACTTAGGCCCTTCCTGGGTGTGGAGGGTCGGGTGTTCCTGTCTATTAGCAACACCCTGGGGTCAGCACATCATACTTGTGAGAGCCAGGGTCAGGGTCACTGATTGGAGAGACAGTCCCGGAGCATTCCAAGGCTGCCTCCCAGCTTGCTCATCACTGGTTTCTCCCGAACTGGGCCTGGCCAGCGCTCTTGCAGGGAGGAGGGCGGCTTGGTGAGCAGCCTTGGCTGGGGTTAGGGCCAGGAGTCAGCAGACCCTATTGCAATCAGTGGTAATGAGAGAACTGATGACCGGCCTCTCTCTGTGCTGGATGAGGTGACCCAGCATCAGTCAGCTCGGGCTGCTGTAACATAGCACCCCAAAATGATGTTTAAATTGATGTTTACCCTCTGTCAGTGCCGGAGGCCAAGAGTCTGTGATCAGGGTATGAGCAGGGCTGGTCCACCTGAGGCCACTCTGCTTGCAGACAGATATTTCCTCCCTGTGTCCCCACGTGCTCATTCTCTTGTGTGTCCTAATCTCCTTTCCCATAAGACACCTGTCAGGTGCAGATTGGCTCAGAGCCTACCTCAGTGACCCTATTTCATCTAATGGCCTCCCCCCGCCTTTATTTTATTTTATTTTATTTTATTATTTTATTTTATTTTATTTTAGCACTGAGGACTGAAACCAGGAATTTTACACTGAGCCAAACCCCCCAGCCATTTCTTATGATTTAAAAAAAATTTTTTTTTATTCTTTTTTTTTTTTTTTTTTTGGTACTGGGGATCGAGCTTACAACCTTGTACTTGCCAGGCAGGCGCAGTGCCACTGAGCTAAATCCCCAGCCCCTCCCCAGCCATTTCTTATTTCTTATTTTGTGACAGATTTTCACTATATTGCTCAAGCTGAGTTTGAATTTAGGGTTCTCCTGCCCCCACCTCCCAGAGTGCTGGCCACAGGCCCAACTCCCTAATAGCCTCCTTAAAGACCCCACCTCCAGGTACGGTTACTAAGGTCCTGAGGGTTGGGGCTCCTGTGTGTGCATTTGGGAGGGATATAGTTCAGCCCCATTTTCCCTTGCCCTGTGGTAAGTAGGTGTGACCCACTGGGCCAGATCGTCCTGGGTACTGTCTGTCTTGATGGTGACCATCCATTTCTAGGTCAATTGTGCATTGAGTCCCTTCCAACTTCACTCAGATTGCAGCCCTCAGCTTATGACAGTGGGGATCCAGGGGCCACACTGTGATGTTGTTATACAGCAGTTGGCTGGGAAGTGTGGCTTCAGCTTAGTGCTATCCACAGAAGACAGCAGTTTAAATGGGCAGCTCCTCCACACGGACCGGATGCCAGACAATACGTCAGTGACCTGGGCCAGAGTAACCATATCCCAGGGAGGTGTCTGCAGGCCCTGTTGGAGAGTGTGTCTCCTGGAGTTAGGATGGGCAGGACATGCTGCTCATACAGGAAGGATGGCCAGGCTGTTATGTCCCATGTCCGGCCCTTGCTGTCCAGGGTTTCTGAACTGACGGGTGATGTCCGGTTTCTGTTGGGGTGACTCACAGTGGGACAGATGTTGCAGGCCTAGTTTCTGGCCCTTGTCTGGTGCCCCCCAGTCAAGCTCTTCCAGCACATCCCCACATGGATGTGGGTCTCGTGTGGCCAGGTGCCTGCCATGCTGGCCTCAGGTATAGCTTCTGCCCCTTGCGGACCTCTGCCCCTGGGGACCTCGTGCAGGGAGTGTCAGATTTGGTGTCTGATTGCCGCAGACCCTTGGAAAGAGCCAGGTTGGGGTACAGGTGTTGAAAGCATCCGAAAGCAGAATAGGTACCTGGGAGGTCTGGAGGACCTGTGAGTTGGAATTCAGCGTGAAGGCCACAGTGAACAGGGAACTGAATGGCCACAGTGGTATCTTGTGGCATTGTTTTCATCTAAGGCCCCACTGTAGCCTCAGGAGGTGCTCCTGGTTCCTGCTTGGTGGAGGTAGTCAGAGGTGACAAGGAGGAGGACCTTCCTCTCTGGCCCACCTGATAGGAGGCCACTGTGCACCCTGCTGTCATGTCTGGGCACCCCGCCAAAGACACAGGGAGTCGCCTTGTTAGTGTTGGCAGCTTCTCGGGGGAGCCACCAAAGCTGAGACCCAGCACTGCTGCAGTTCTGCAGGGTGGCCTCTGCCCAGGTCTGGTGGGACTTGTCCCCACTGCTCTCCAGGCCCCGCTCAGGCTCTACTTCCTGCCCATCCAGCTCCCCCACTGTCCTCTGAGCCTGCCAGCCACTCCTGCCTTGGGTGGGGACTCCAGTCCTCCACGGTGGGACAGGCTCATTCTTCCTGCCTCCACAGAAATTGTGCCTGTTTCCTGATGCTGGTACCTATTGCAAAGCATGTCCATGGCCTGCTCAGGAGGCGTCGGGTTGAGATCAGAGGGGCCCAGAGCAGTTGGTTCAGCGTAGAGAGCGTCTCCTTGCCCTGGGCTGGGAGGGTCTGGGGCACGGAGCTGAGCTCTGCTTGGGTTGCTCCCTGCGTGTGCTTCCCTCAGGCGGCTGTCCCGCTAGCTTTTGTGCTTCTCTCTTCTCCCCAAGAATTGTTCCCACATCCACTCACCTTGCACATGAATACAAACGCATTCCTACCACCTCTGACTCTAACCAAGTGAGAAACAGCTCATCATTCACCACCCCCAGGCACTGAGTTTCTGGAGTGGATTTAGTCTTTCGAGGAGGCTCTCCCAGTTTTTAAAAGGGAACAAAACCCCAAGCCAAGCCCATGGTGCTCCTTGCTGGGGAGGCCACTGCCAATGTTTCCCCTGCCAGAGGCTGCAGCAGGGGGCTTTGCTTGCAGCCTCAGGACAGCCAGCTCTGGGACAACTGATACCACCAAGCTCCAGACACACTGACCCCAGCCTCCTAGGCTGGCTTCCATCCCTTCCCACATCTAGCACCCTGCCCATCCCAGCAACTGGTGTCTTGGGCAGGTCTCACCTGGTGAATCAGAGCAGAGCCTTGGGACACTGGGGTCTGTGTCTGTACATAGCCCTCTCACCTGGGCAGTGGCATCTTGGGGCACTGGGGAGACTTCCAGCCCAAAAGCCAGGTCTTGCTTCTCCTGCTGAATCCTAGCATCAGTGGGAAGAGAGGGGAGGGGAGCAGTGGGAGGGGAAGGTGGGTGGTATTGGGCCCCAGGAAGCCAGCAGTAGGTTGTGTTGCACAGAAGCAAGAGGGGCATGCTAGGGCCCTCCCTGGGCAGGGAGCTGTATTGAGCTGTGACCTCTAGAAGAGGTTTGGAGTGCAGTAGGTTGCTTCACTCTACTGATGGTGTTAGAGGGATGGCAGTGTGAGGGAGGTTGAGTTTGGTTATTTGATTGACCCAGAGCTGAAGCCATGGTTTGATACCAGCAGGCCAGCTCCCTAAGCCCCTGAGCCCCTCATTGTCCATCTGTAAGACAGATAGAGGTGTTTGGGGCTCCAGGCACTCAGGGAGACTCCCAGGGTCCTCTCTTGTTGAGTGTCGTGAGGATAGAGAGGAAGTTTGGTCTAGCCTACTGTACATACAGGTAGCACACGTGTCTGCCCTTGTGAACACATGCATGCACAGGTGTGGGGCCAGACACCCATTCCATCCTTTGCTAGGAGGGGCCTGGCAGGAGCCAGGACCGAGGAGCAGACAAGATCCTGACTTGGCAGTGTGCAGGAGCAGGAGAGCTAAAGACCCTTGGTGGGCCTCTTTTTGAATACTTAGCCTTCTTTTTGTTTCCTCAGGCAAGGAGTGGGGTGGGGATAGCTGTTCTGCTGACCTTTGTCTTCCTGGCCTGGCAGACCATCAGCCAGGCGTGTCCGGGAGTAGCCACGCAGAAGGGGCACCCAGGGCTTCTCAGTATCTTGCTGGTAACAGCTACTAATACTGGCAGGCTCTGCCTATCCCACTCCCTGCTTGTTATGGTTTGAGTCTGGATGTCCCCTAAAGCCTAATGCAGTCATAGAGGTGGGCTTCTAGTGTTTGTGAATGACTCATGGTCCAGTGCTGGGATTATGGGTCTGAGTGCTACACCCAAGTGGTTGTGGCCTACATACAATATAAGGGACAGAAAGAGTCTTCTCTCTGTGCTCCTCCCCTTTTGCTTTTGTTGCTTGTGCTGTTTTCTGCCACCATGAACTGTTACCCTCTGCCATGTGCCACTTGGCCTTGGAGCCAGCTGATTATGGGCTGAAACCTTCACAAACTGTGAGCTAAATACACCTTTCCTTCCTTAACTTTGGGTGTCAGGTATTTTGTCCCAGCAACAAGAGAAAAGTAACCAGGACACCCCTACAGAACCACAGGTCCCTGCCATGACTGCACCATTGGGCCTGGATTCCTCATGGCTCCAGAGCCCTAGGGTGTCCTGCTTTGTTAGAGTCTTGCAGGAAGGGCAACTGTCAGCTGCTTAAACTGTGAGCATCCCTACTCAGGGCCCATGTCCTCCCCTAGCCCTTTTTGACATGTGTTCTATGGGAGTGAAGTCCCTGAGTCATGTCTGTAGTGCCCAGCCCCTCACTTGGTGTGCAGAGGTGTCCTCTAATGTATCGCATGAACAAGGGAATAAGTGGAAGAATGTATGTGCTAAATATAGTTCGTGGTCCTGACAGCTACTGAGGAACAACTCACAATCACAGTGTGCAGTAGCAGGATTTGAGCAGGTCGGGTTTTCCTTATACAACACAGGTATCTTCAGAATTAGAAGGCAGCATGGTCCTTGCTCATCCACTGGGGTTGTGACATGGTCTGGGCACCCAGGGCCCTTGAGTTTCCCTATGGGCTTAAGGATGGCACCTCGGGCTCATGTAGCCTCCTTTGTGGACAGCTAGTCCAGACAGCTTATTTCCTCAAGGTCAGAATTCTTGCATTTTATTTTGGCTTCCTTTGGGGTCATTAAGAACAGGCATTCCCTTCCACTTTAAAGGTAAACACCCAGGTGTTAGTTCAGCTCCCCCCTGGCAGAAATATACTTTTGTTTTCTTGCCAGGGAAAGTGAGACTGGTGGCCACTCTGAAATACTCTGCTGCCCAGGGATGGGTAGTGTTCACATTCTTTCCTGGGGGAGGAGGAGGTACCTAAAGCAGAAGCTGTGTCCACTGCCAAGGGCTCCCATGGTCCCTCCTGGGGACCCAGGTGCATTCTAAAGCCCCTGCCCACCACAGGTGCCCTCAGAGGATGGACAGGCCTGGCTGGGAGCTGGCCGGGGTGGGCAGGCCTGGAATGCACTCACACCATGGGGACTGTCAGGTGAGAGGCTAGAGCGTCCCTATCTAGGCCTTCTGTATGTGGTTTGGGGGCCATCTTAGTTTTCTCTCGGGCACGGCATGGTGCGCTGTGTGAGCCCCAGAATGCTGGGTGGTTGTATGGGCTCAGCATCACCTTCTCCCTAGCAGAGATGGGTCCCCCACCAGAGCCATCATGGTTGCTGGAAGATGGACTGACCCGGAGGCGGGTCTGTGACGTTCACCAGGATACCAAGGCTGGCTCTACAGAAGGCCACTCTTCTTGCCAGGGCCAGGCACAGTCCACAGAGCTGGGAGGAGGGACTGGCCCATCCCCAGTAAGAGAAGCCTCCATGCTGTCAGCTTGGTGGCATCCACACCTTTGCCACCACCTCCACGCTGAGACAGCAGCACCTGTGTGTCCTGGTGGGCTGGCCACTCGGGCCAGATGGAGGTGGTAGCTGTGCCCAGGTGTCCTGTCTGGCACTTCAGCACCCACACTGCCTTGTCTGCTTGCTCCCACATTCCTTGAGTGTGAGCTCAGCTGCGACACTGAGGAAGTGAAACCTCATGGCTATCCCTGTGTGTTACACTGAGGGAATGGCTAGGACCTTGGTGGCCCACCTTGCTTGGCCCTAGGTGGCCTCTGACATTTTCTCCTATCACTCAGGACATGAATGGAGCTTGGAGGACTGGCCCCAGGTGGGGCCTGCAGCCAAGCTCTCTAGGGTCCCCTCGCTGCCCACCTTCCCTGGGCCCGTGTTGTCAGACCGGTATCAGTCACCAACGGTGAGAAACACGTCTGATGCCACTCTGCTGCTCACAGTGCCCTCACAGATGTGCAGAGTGTACATGTGAGCGTGTACAAACACATGCCCACATGCCTGATCGTGCACACATGCACCAATGCACTCACAGAGCACCTGCACATTCATGAGCACATGTCCACGCACATTTTCACATCCTGGAACACTGGACTCAGCTGCACTTGGCCTTGCCAGGTCTTCACCCCACTTCTGTTCTGTTTACAGCAGTCCTGCCCCCTGGCCTCTCTGCCTGGCCTTGCTGCCACTCCTGGACCTGGGGGGCCGTTAGGGGAGCACCCCTGCTCAGAGCCATCTCCCTCTACCTCCTGAGCTGGGTCTTGGCCCAGGATTCTCCTGGATGCCAGAGCAGGCTCATCCCGGTGTCCATGTGATGTCTCTGCCCCAGTCCTAGGCACTCCTTGGATTTTACCTGTCCAGACCCCTGGCCCCCAGACCTGTGTGCAGCCTGCTTCTCCTCGGTGTCCTGTCCCCAGACCAGAGACCTGTGAGTGCCTCCTTTCCCTCCCTCATATGTTGCTGTCTGGTGTGCAGAGCTGGAGGCGTCCAGGCTTGGCTGGAGCTGCCTTTCTTTCCTTCAGAGTACTGAGCAACTTCTTGGAATTTTCCCACGGTCCACCTGGGCCTGTGGCTAAAATCTCAGCAGCCAGAGGGACATTTTATTATTTATATTAGTATATGTTTGTGGTAGATAATGAATGCATCATTGTGAGAGCTAGTCCATACAGTGCATGTTACATCCTAGGAACTTTCTTTTTATTTTTTATTTTTATTTTTTTTTTGCGGCACCTGGGATTGAACTCACAACCTCACGCCTGCCAGGGCAGGCGCTTAAGGCACTGAGCCTAACTCCCGGCCCTGGATTTTTTGAGGCAGGGTCGCACTATGTAGCTCAGGCCGGCCTTGCGCTCGGGTTGTAGCCCAAGCCGGCCTCGAACTCACAACGCTCCGCCTACCTCAGCCTCCCGAGTGCTGGGATTAAAGGCGTGCGCCACCACGCCCAGCCATCCTAGGAACTTTCAATGTGGCTGTCACTGCCCTGCTCAGACCCTTCCTATCCACCATGAGTACCTAAAAGAATCCCCATACTCGGTTCTCCTGGTCTCACCTCCTGTTGCAGCATGGCCCTGGGCCAGGGCCTTTGAACTGCTTCGGCCTGCCTGCCATTGTCCTGGATGGTGATGATGACAGCCACTTCCCTCCCTCCTTCCACTCTGCAGCCGGGCTCTCCGTCCCGACCTGGTGTCTTCCCTTAGCTCTGTGGGACTTCAGCTGGGTAGGTTCCCACACTGGTGCTGTTTCCAGGAAGGCAGGACCACCCGACTGGGGATTCGGCCCATCTGCATTACTGTCCACGGTTCCCAGCCTGTGGGCACCGTGGTGTGGCAGCCAGGGGTCAGTGAGTCCAGGCCCACATTCCAGTCATGGGCAGTTCAGAGCTTGAGCCCTCATGCAGCAAAAAAATGGGTCTCAGTGCCCGCTCAGTGTGGACATCCTGCCAAACCCCGGGTGAGTGCCTTGAGCACGTGACAGGTGGCAGGTTTCCTAGAGCCAGGTCCTACACTGGGGCACAGCTTGGCGTCCTGCAGTGTGCTTCTCATCTGCTGTGTTTGTCCTGCTGCCTGGGACAGGAGCCGAGACAGGGTTTCCTTGTCTGGGCCAACAGTTCGGGACTGGGGCAGGGCTGCCCAGGCTCCTGCATGCCTGCAGAGTCAGCTGACTCACTTTCCTGTTGTCTTCAGGAAGGCTCAGGCTCACAGTGTTCAGGCTGCCGGGAGGTTTAGGATGTGGCCAAGACAGGGTTTTCTTTCAAAGTTCCTCCCCGGGTCCTCCCTGGCTGGGGTTGGCTGTTGACAGTCGTTGCATATTATGCTGGTAGAATTCTCTTACGGCTGCTGTTTGTGTGTGCCTGTTTTTACGCCGTATAATTAAAACATTTATTTGGCCTTCGCCGTGAAAATCTAATTTCTTGAGTCTAAGAACTGCCGATATTGGCAGGGAGACTGCAGTCCGTCAGGCACACAGATCCTGGAGCCTGATGGATTATTCATAGCATGGTATTTGCAAACCAGGCTGTGGCTCGCTCTAATCAGAGCTGATGTTTGTAATTGATGTGTTGAGTTAGGGTTTTCGCGTGGGGGGTGTCACTGAGCGTTTGTGTGTGGCCGGCAGGCGGCCTTCTGGGGCTGACTCAGCCCTGCCGGCCGGGTAGTGGTGCCTCTGCAGCCACGTGTCGGTGCTGGCTGTGTGCCACCTGGCCCAGAGAGGGCTCCCTCCTTACTCTGCGGACCCCTGCAGCCAGGTCTGCGTCTGTGTCCAGCGTATGGACGTGAACTGAAGCCCCAAGGTCACCTGGCCAAGGGCATCTGGCAGAGGACAGAGCTGGGATTTGAACTCGGAGACCCTCAAGGTGTTGTCCAGCCTGAATTTGCTCCCCACAGGGTCTTTTTTTTTTTTTTTTTTTGCGGCATCGGGGTTCAAACTCACAACCTCGCACATGCCAGACAGGCGCTTGAGCCACTGAGCCAAACGCCCAGCC
The DNA here is from genome assembly GCA_004363535.1 of Dasyprocta punctata. Classification (NCBI taxonomy): domain Eukaryota; kingdom Metazoa; phylum Chordata; class Mammalia; order Rodentia; family Dasyproctidae; genus Dasyprocta; species Dasyprocta punctata. Next base: position 29,224 of record RJWM01020047.1, read on the forward strand.
CTAGTTTTTTGAGGCAGGGTCGCACTATGCAGCTCAGGCTGGCCTTGCACTTGCGTTGTAGCCCAAGCCGGCCTTGAACTCACAACGCTCCTCCTACCTCAACCTCCCAAGTGCTGGGATTAAAGGTGTGTGCCACCACGCCCAGCATCCCACAGGGTCTTCCCAGAGTCCTGGGATGGACACAGCGATGATACACTCTCTTTCTCTGCTTTCTTCCAGACCATCATGGAGCAGTTCAACCCCAGCCTTCGCAACTTCATTGCCATGGGGAAGAACTACGAGAAGGCTCTGGCAGGTATTGCTGGTGCCCTGGGCAGAGGGACTCTGGCTCAGCCACTAGAACCTGGGTTGAAGTCACAGGTCTCTTCCTCCAGAAGCAAAACCCTACAGGCTGCCTGAGGGTGTGCATGCCATTAGAGTGATGGCATGTCTTCACCTGTGGCTCTTATCCCAGGGTCGTGGTGACATTCAGGGTGCCTCAAAATGGCTGCAATTGTCTGCCCTTCAGAATTGCCTGGAAATTGAGGGTTGGGATGTGCAGGAGGCCTTTGGTGTCCTAGCAGCGGTGTGTCCAGGTCCTGTCCCTGCTGAGAACCCTGTGCAGCTCCTGGTCCAAGAACCAGGACTGAAGTGTGAGTGGCTGGGATGGTGGGGCGGGATCCTGGGCCGCATAGGGCCCGGGGAGGGCTGAGTTGTGTGCTGTTTGGAGACCAGCTATTCCTGGCCTGACCCTGTTCTCCTCGTACGCTTGACTGCAGCTGTTCAGTAGCTGTGGCATCTTTATCGGTGACACTCTGCTCCCCAGCAGGAAGGTCCTGTGTCTCCAAATAGGCCCCATCTCTGCCATATCTGAGCAGCCTGAGATTGTGGTCCAGTGTAGGGAAAGGAGAGGACTCAGCTCCTGTTCTCTTCCTGGCACCTTTACCCCTTGGTCACTTGGGACAAAACAACCTGACTGAGCACCAGCAGAGTGGGCATGTCGCTGGCCAAAGCCTCCTTGTCCACCACTGTCATGCCTGCCCCACATGTAGTGTGGGGACACCGTAGCACGAGTCCCCTCTGGCACTCTGTTCCTTCCTCCTAAAGGGCTACCGTGGGCAAGGCTGACCCCGTGGAAGGGGAGTGACAGCAGTATCTTGCATAGGCTGAGAGGTTATGGAGGCCATGCCAGCGTGGAGCCTCTCCCTGCAACATCCCACCATCCCCAGCCTGCTGGAGCCTACCGCACTGACCAGCAGCCCCTTGGGGTGGCCTCTGTGGGAGTGAACAGGTCAGGGGTTCCCTCTTACTGTCTTCTACTTAGGGTACGCAGAAGTAGTCCAGCAGCCAGCACATGCCAGGGTCCCAGTGGCTATACTGAGATGGCTTCATTTATCCCCACCCTGTCCCTCTGCAACCCTGAGCCAGGTAACAGCCCCAGGGCCCTGTGCGTTACAGAGCTCAGGAGACCCCTTGCCTACGTATGTGGATTCCGTCCATTAGGACTGTCTAAAGGAGCTGCACCCCTCAAATGGAGAACCAGCCTGCAGGGCTCTGGGCTTGGTGGCAGGCACACAGCCGCTTCCGTGCCCTGGCAGAAGCTGAGTCTGGTTCACTCCCTTACCACCATACGGTGTCTGTTCCCTGTGCCGCTGGCCTGTGCTCACGAGTGTTGACTTGGCATGTGTCTTAAGTATTGGCCCACGAAGAGACTTTTGAGCTGGCAGGAAGGGGAGGTGTTGTAGAGGCCAGCAGAGAGTTCCTGTTTCAGGTACTGCACACCATGGTCAGATTATCCAAGCGAAGCTGGTTTCTAGGCTCTGAGTGCCACCAGCTTCCCGCCTTGCCTTGTGCTTGTGCATCCTGGCTGTGAGCGTCAGAGTACACAGGACAGGTTCTCGGGGCGGGGCTGGGAGCCAGGTGAGTAAGTTTCAGTGACAGCGCCTTTTGCCAAAGCCCTGCTCTGTGATGTGCTGGGTGACCTAAGCTGCAAAGAACTCTCCCTACCTCCTGTGACCCTCCCTGGGGCGGGGGAATTCCCTTCCCAGGTGTCCCAAGGCAGGGAGTGGCCGTGACACCCTTTCCCATGGCTGAGCTGGAGGCCTGGGCCATGGCCACCGCCTCCTCTTTGATGCTGGGCGCTGGTTTCCTTCCGGGCTGTTCAGCCTCCCCCTCGGGTTCCTCCCAAGGTTATCCCAGCTGTGTGCACAATCTGGAGGTGACTTCCTCTTCCTGTTTTCCTTGATTGTTTTGTGGGACGCACTCAGTCTGGGCCCCCACACCACTTTGGCCACACCCAGTCTCTTGCTGCCTCGTGTTCCTTTGGTTTATTTGAAGAAGCCCACCCGCCCTGGTGGCAGAAGCACTCCCGCCCCCTGGAGACAGGGTCTTCTGTCACAAAGCAAATTATGTGTGCTTAATTGAAAACTATATAAATAAAATTTGATCAAGTGCCTCATTATAAGCCCCTGAGTGGGTTCTGCAGAAAATGGATTAGAAATTGTAATTATGCCAGTGGTGGCTGCTCCCCACCCTTGTTCTCCAGGGCTGGTGCCTCAGCCTTCATGCAGCCCAAAGGGCAGGATGGGTGGGGCCTCTTCTCAGGTGGAGGAGTTTGCCAGGCACCCTGGATGGAGCTCAAGAGGGTCCCAGACTACCTGAATGGAAGCCAAGACCTACCAGCTCCTTGTGAACTCGCCAGGAGTTGGGGTGGGGGTGTGATCAGCTCACCTTCTGCTCTCCTGGTCAGGCCACGGTTGCCTCTGAATCCAAGTGAGCCCCTCTGGCTGCAGCAATGCCAGGTGCTGCCTTCAGCCTTGTGGGGCTTAGGAGGTTCACTTGTTTGCATACTGAAGGTTGAACTCAGGGTCTCCCACATGCTAGGCAAATACTCTACCTCTGAGCTATACCCCCAGCCCTTTTTATTTTATTTTGAGGCAGAGTCTCACCATGTTGCTCAGACTAGATTCACACTGGTGATCCTCCCATGTCACTAGACTTTCAGGGGTGTGTCTCAGCACTGGGCTCTTTAGCCTGCCTTCAGCAATGACATGCACTCCCCATTAGGTCCTATTTTGAGATGGGATAGGGAGAAGTGGGTGTCTCTTTGGGTTTGGGTTTGGTTCAGGATCCATGGGAGGAGCGGTGGCCTCCTGTCTTTCTGTCTGCTGTTCCTGCCCCATCAGCTTTGTCTCAACAAGCACATGTAAAGCTGAGCTCCCTCCCCCACGTCACATGGCATGTGACAGGGCACAGCACCCCGCAGGCGACTTGAATAGCTCCAGACCTGCATGGTACACAGTGTTCTTGCAACCAAAGGATTGGAGTGAGGTTCGAACATCAACAAGAGGCTGGGTGTGGTGGCACACACCAGTAATCCCCGCACTCAGGAGGCTGAGGCAGGAAGATCACTTCAAGTTTGAGGCCAGTCTGGGCTACAGAACAAGACCCTGTCTCAAAGTGCCCCCTGCAAAAAACGAAACAAAACAAAACGAGATGAGGTGAGTCCAGCCTGGAAGTCAAGGCGTGGTGCATTTTCACTTACCCAGGCAGGCTGAGGGTGTCAGCCGGAGCCACGATCAGTGTGTTTTGCCATGGGAAGTAACTGCCTTTTCCCCTCCTCTCAGGTGTGACCTTCGCTGCCAAAGGCTATTTTGATGCCCTAGTGAAGATGGGGGAGCTGGCCAGTGAGAGCCAGGGCTCCAAGGAACTCGGTAAGAGCCCGGACTGTGCGGTGTCCAGGGTCCCCCACTGCCACATGCCAGGCAGCTCTGGGGGCTTGTTCCATTCTGATCCTTCAATCAGGGTTTACCTGTGAAACAAGAAAAGATATTTTAAAATTACACACAGCCCCAGAGTTGGCGAGGAGCACCCCCTCCTGAAAGCGAGGAGCCCCAGGGGGGCTTTGGGCTGCTGTTTGGTGCTCACCCTGGTGGGCTCATCTCCCGTGGGAGCGTGGCTCAGAGGTGAAGAGATGCGGGCAAAGCTGCACTTAAAGGTGTCAGAGACAACACCCAAATGGCCACCCTGGGGGCCACGTGTGGGAAGTGAGGCTCAGCTGCTGGTGTCCACTGATGCACGGAGCCCCTGCTGGAGCGAAGAGGGTGGAAAGGATGCAGGCCCACAAGCGGCCTGACCCACACGCTCCCCTGAATGGAGGCGAAGCATCGGCAGGTGGAGTTCCTGGGTACATGGTTTTATTTGTGCTTTTCTGTGTTTCTGTGAGAAGTGTATATTGCTAGTGGGATCAAGGCAGTCATGGGGTGGCTGCAGTGTCATCTCAAGCTTGGCCTCGAGGGGGCCCATATTTTCATGGTCCTAGCCAGGGTGTGAGTGCCACCAAGGCCCATGAGGTCTGTCTGCCTCCTGGGGATGCCGCAACTGTGGGCGAGGCCTGGGGTGGCCCGGCCTGTGTCCTCTGTAGTGCTTCAGGAGGCTGTGGCCACAGACTGACTGAACAGCAAAAGCCCACACTGGGCGCCCTCCATCTCTGAGTGTGGAAGTCTCGTCGCAGTCCCTGTTCCAGGAGGTGGCCCGGGTCTGGCTAGGAAGGGCAGCAGGTGGAGATGCTCAGGCGAAAGCGGGTCAGTGTGACGGGGTGGTCAGGCCAGTGCTCTCCGTCCTCTGTCCGGTAGCTCCTCTTGACTAAGGCAAGGCCCGGTCGTGTTGGCAGGCTGGGTGCTGGGTTCCCTTGGCGCCTGGGCCTCTGTCCTGCACAGGCAGCAGGTCTTAGCCTTGGGCCCCTTGAGCATCTCCCTCATGGACGGCAGCCTTCTCAGTCACCGCTGCTCCCTCATGTGAGGTCACAGGGCCCGCGGTGCATCCCATGGGTCTTGGAATTCCTGTGGCCTCTGGAATCTACGAGGTGCCGCTGTGCTGACGGATGTCACCATGGAACCAGCCTGGAGTGAGGGGGACAAAGCCCCATGTAGTGGGAGACCACGGGGGTGACCCCTCACCCAGTGGGCTGAGTCTGGGTCCAGGAGTCCATGCTGTCGCCCCGGTCCTGACACTTGAGCTTGCCTAGGCCACTGAGAGTGGGAGGAATTATCCCAGGCCACACACAGAATGCGTAAGATGGTTGAAATGTGTAAGAAACACGACTTATATTTTCACTTATTAAATTATCTTATAAAACAATAGGCTCAAGCTTAGTAAGAAAACTGAAATGTCCGCTTAGTGACAGTAACCGCCTGTCTTGTCAGGCGCGTGCACGCATGGCAGGTTAAATGCGCCTGTCCGTAATCGCTGCATTTTACTTGCTGAGTTCCGCCAGGGGTAAGATGTCAGCTGCAGGATACCCGCTCCCCTACTTGCCCTGGGCATTCTGTGGTTGCTGGTGTGGTCAGTGTCTGAGTACCACACAATTTGGCCTGAAAAATGTCACTGAAAATCACACAGTCTACAATTTTGTATGTCTGACTGCTTTCACAGAACGTGTTTTTGCCGTTCATATTGTGGTGTGAGTTCCTTCCTGTTCGTGGCCATATACTATTCCAGTGTGTGGGTGGACATCTGTTCATTGTTTGATGAACATCTGGGTTGCTTCCACTTTTGGTGGCGGTGAACATGGGTATTTGTGTGAATGTATGTTTTCATTTCTTCTGGACAAGTGCCTGAGAGTAAAACTGCTGGGTCAAATAATTGGAAGTTGAATTTTTATTAAAGCATTTGCTTTAAAAATAAGTTGGTTCTTTTGCCAGCCCCCCTCCTGCCCACGCCCTGCTTCTCGGAGGCAGCTGCCTCCAGCTCCTGTGCTATTTTCTCCTGTGCGTCTGAATGACAGGTTAATGCTATTTCTTCTTCTTTTTAATTTTAGATGTTATCTAATGACTTCTTATGATGAAAGATTTGGATTAAGCCTACCTGCCTTTCTTCCTTCCTTCTTCTCTTTCTTTCTTTCTTTCTTTCTTTCTTTCTTTCTTTCTTTCTTTCTTTCTTTCTGAGGCAGGGTTTCACTATGTAGTTCAAACTGGCCTTGAACTTGCTGTGTAGCCCAGGCTGGCCTCAAAGTGGAATTACGAGCACATGCTACCACGCTCAGCTGCATTTAGCATTTTTGTCTGGTCCTCTTGCCCCACCCAGTATGATGACCATGGTTTCTGCTGAAATCAGTGCTCAGTGTTGAGCTGGGTGTGGTGGTCCATGCCTCTAGTCCAGCACTTGAGAGGTTGTCGGGATTGCTGAGAACGCCAGGCCAGCCTGAATTGCAAAGTAAGACCCTGTCTGAAAACAAACAAGCAAACAACCGCTTGCAGTGTTTATGTGGCAGACAGATCTCCGTCATGGCTCAGACCCAGTGGGTCATGGTGACTTGTTTTTGCCGTTTGGCGTAAACAGAGCACAGTAACTGCGCTGATCTGCATGTATGGCATGAAGAGCTCTGACGTGGACCCGTGACCAGGGTGACAGCGGTGGCCGTGTCCCTGCCTGCCCCTCCTAATCTCCAGGTGGCCTGTGCTCTGCCTCCTCTGGATCTCTGTATTTGCAGGCTCGGGTATGAGGGGACTCGTGAGGCCACTCTGCTCTTTTCTGATCGAGCCTCTGACCGGCCTGCGAGTCATCCAGGTGGCTGTGCCTTGGTGGTTCCTTCACTGTCTCACAGCTGTGTCTTGGTGGATGATGCTTTCATCTGTGCGGGGCCCTTTGGGTTGTTCCTAGTTGGGGGTTTCCAAATCCACATTTTCCTGATGCTCCGATGGCGAGGGCCATCTTCTTATGTGCTTATTTGCAAGTTCATCTGTGTGTATGTGTGTGTGTGTGTGTGTGTGTGTGTGTGTGATTTTTTTTTTTTTTTTTTTGAGACAGGGTCTCACTATGCAGTTTGGGCTAGCCTTAAGCCCAGGCAGGTCTCAAACTCACAATGATCCTCCTGCCTCAGCCTCCCAAATGCTGGAATTATAGGCATGTGCCACTACACCCAGCCTCAGTTTATCTTTAATGAATTGTCATTTCAAATCTTTACTCATTTATTCGGGTGTCTGTCTTACTGACTTGAAAGTTCTCCATATGTGAGATGCCTCCAGATACAAGTCCTGTGTCAGGTGAGTGTTCAGCAAATATTTTCTCTCAAGCTGATCGGCCTTTCATTTTGTAACAAGGTTTTTGTCTCTTCAGTGCTGGGGCTGGAACCCAGAGCCTAGCATGTGCCAGGCAGGGGCTCTGCCACTGGCTCACACACTACCAGCCCAAGACTTTTTAGAGCAAAAAAGACGTTCAGCTTTAACAGAGTCCAATTGGTTGATTTTTTTTTTTTTCTGGTAAGGTTTTTTTTTACAACTCCGATCGTAATTCTGGTTGTGGTAAGTCCGTCTTCTGTAGTGTTAATAACGGCCTCTGACACGCATTTGCTTCATTTTCCGTGTCGATTTGTTCCCAAACCTGCAGACCTCACTCCAGTGCTCAGTTTTGCTGTCTGTAGTCTGGGTCCCTCTGCTTGCTACTTCTGGGCCCCCTCAGGAGCCCCTTCGCCAGCCCCGGTCCTCCGGCTCCTTCTGTGCACGGGGACACCTTCTCGGGTGCCAGGGGCCCCTGGAGTGCCCCCCCTGCTCTTCTTCATTCTCCCTCCAGAAGGAGAATCATCTCATTTTTCTATAAGGTTCCTGAGGGGGAAATAGGAACTGGTTTTTGGGTTTGTTTGTTTATTTGTTTTAAAGAGAAATAAAAATTTCAAAACAAGATAATAGAGTAACAATGATTAATACATTGTGTATTATCTTTAAATTAGTTATACAGAGTATAAGATATAGGCATTTAGTTGTCCAAACAATATTAGCACAAGCCTATCTTTTCAATGAACTAAGACAAATTAGTAGTATAACTATCTCAATTATCTTCTATATATGTATACATTGCTTTTCCCTTCCTTTCTTTCTCCTTTCCCCCATCCCAGTTTCTTTCCTTTTGAACAGTTTCTTCTAATTTTAAAATACCTATCATACATTTTGGATCTTATTTACTCTTTCAGCTTCTCACACTAGGGAGACAATATAATGTTTGTACATATGCATCTAGTTTATTTCACTTATGAGTATGGTCTCAAGTTGCATCCATTTACCTATAAAAGTGTCCTTCTTTATGGCTGAGTAGTACTCCACTGTATAAAAATACCACATCTTTTTTATTCATTCCTCAGTCAATGATTATTTGAGTTGTTTGCAACCTCTAAGTATTACAAATTGTGCTGCTATAAACATGGGTGCACACATATCACTGTGGTACGATGTTTTAATTCTTCTGGGAAGATACCCAGAAGGGGAATAGCTGTGTCAAATGAGACCTCTATTCGTAGTTTTTTGAGGAATCTCCACACTGATTTCCATAGTGGTTGCACCAGTCCGCACTCCCACCAAGAGTGGAGAAGTGGTCCCCTTTCCCCACAACCCCTCCAGCATTTGTTATTGCTTGATTTCTTTTCTTTTCTTTTTTTTTTTTTTTTTTTTTTTTTTTTTTTTTTTTTTTTTTTTTTTTTTTTTTTTTTTTTTTTTTTTTTTGCGGCACCGGGGATTGAACTCACAGCCTTGCGCTTGCCAGGGCAGGCGCTTAAGCCACTGAGCCAAGCTCCCGGCCCTGGTTTTTTTTGAGGCAGGGTCGCACTATGTAGCTCAGGTCGGCCTTGCGCCGCCTTGTGGCCCAAGCCGGCCTCGAACTCACAACGCTCC
>RJWM01020048.1:0-37857 GCA_004363535.1 Dasyprocta punctata
ACACAACATTGCAGGTTTACAAAACCGGAAGATAGAAGCTTGACAATGGTTGCAATTTGCGCATCGTTATCTTTAAAATGGTTTCTTACATTAACAGATATAGACATGCAAGATTGATTTAATCATATGAGTATTAATTGTTCCTTCTCAATAACGAATACATTGAGCAGTGTTCTTTTTAGTTATCTTACATATACATTTATACAGGTTTATATCTTTTCCTCTTCCCTTTTCTCTTTCCGCCCATTCCCTTCCCAATTATCTTTGCTCTTTGAGCTGTTCTTTACCCTTCCATAGTATTTATTGTAGATTTTGAATCATATATACTTTTCCATTGGAGCCATGGCTTCTTATGATAGCAAACATGGAATGACTTTGGAATGAACAATATTAATTATAGCTTTCCAAATTGGTAGGAAAATTCCCAGTTTTACAACTTCTTAGAAGCTCCCCTTGCAATTCCAAGTGGTTCATGGAGTTGTTCTTAAAAGTTCACCTTAAAGTCTATTTCTTCAGCCCTCCATCATGAGATAAGAAGAAAGTCTTCCTTGAACTAGATGGAATTGATTCTATTCCCTTTAAGTAAGTCCAGATATCAAAATTGAAAGGCATCTTCAAACATGGGTTCCTTAGTCTTTTCTTTCTTGCAATTCTAGAGATAATAGTATCAAAGATCCTCTTGTAGGAGTATCTTATAAGCCAGAATGAAATCAATTAGCATATCTGACCATTTTTCTACAGCAATGGTTTGTCACTTGGAAAAGAAAGAGGGGGAAAGTGTATTGGAGGACTTATCTAGGTGTGGATGGTTGTGATGAAGGTGTGGTGGCAGGACAAAGGTGAGGAAGTGGATGGTAGCATTGAAAAAGCTAATTATATGCTAACTTACAAGGACCAGGATTAGTTTAAAGAAAAATAAGGACAGTACTGGAGATGATATATTGAAAGAATATGGGGAAGGGAAATGATCCTAATGTAGTTGAAGAGTGAGTGAAATGAATATAAAGATAAGAGGGATTTGGAATCTAGGAAAGGGAAAACACACCTTTCATTATAACATCCAAAAAAATGAAATGCTTAGGAATCAATCTAACAAAGGAAGTAAAAGATCTATACAGTGAAAATTACATTACTCTAAAGAAGGAAATTGAAGAAGATTTCAGAAAATGGAAAGATATTCCCTGTTCATGGATAGGAAGAACAAACATCGTGAAAATGGCCATTCTCCCAAAATTATTATACAGATTTAATGCAATCCCAATCAAAATACCACTTGCCTACCTCACAGGGCTAGAGAAAGTATTCCTGAAATTCATCTGGAACCAGAAAAGACCTAGAATAGCAAAGGCAATTCTGGGCAACAAAGGGAAGGCAGGAGGCATCACAATCCCCAACTTGAAACTATACTACAAAGCTACTGTGATAAAAGCAGCATGGTAATGGAATCAAAACAGACCTGAAGATCAATGGAATAGATTAGAAGATACAGCCACAACTACAAACACACTTAGCCACCTCATCTTTGACAATGGAGTACTACTGAGCTATCGAGAAAGATTGCATTGAGACTTTTATAAGTAAATGGACATGACTTGAGACCATATTCATAAGTGAGATAAATCAAACCCACATGTGTAAATACCGTATTGTCTCCCTAGTGTAAGAAACTGAAAATGTATATATGATCCAGTATCTACAATAAATACTATGTAAGGGTGAAAAACAGCTTGAACAGCAAAAGTAATTGGGAAGGGAATAGGGGGAAAGAGGGATGGGAACAGGAAATGACATAAATCTGTATGTATGTATGTGTAAGATAACTAAAATGAACATAATGCTGAATATATTAGTTATTGAGAAAGAACGGTTAATACTCATATAGTTAGATCAATTTTACATGTCTACATCTGTTAATGTAAACAACCATTTTGAAGATAATGATACGCAATATTGCAACCATTGTCAAGTTTCTATCATCCTGTTTTGTAAACCTGTAATGTTACTGTTGTGGATTTGCTCTAGTCATTTGTCTCTTTTACTTTTTGTCTTTTTTATGTGTCTTTTTTTCTCTTAAATAAAAGATAAAAATAAAATAAAACAAACAAGCAAACAAAAAAAAACAATATAACAACCTTTGTTAAGCTCCTACCACCTTGTTTTGAAAGCCTATATTGTTATTGTTATTGTTTTGGGTTTTTTGTTATTGTTTTTTGGTTGTCTTTCATTTCTTGCTTTTCTTGTTTTTTTTTTTTTGTTGTTGTTTTATTTTACCCTCTTTAAAATAAAAAAATAGATAAAAAAAGAGGCTAGGGGTGGAAGGAGGGCCCATATCTGCATATAAATTTCCCTCAAATCCTTAACTAACAGATGAGCTGTACCAACAAAGAGTGAGACCACTAGATTCCAACGGGGCAATATATAGTTGACTGAAGAAAGAGCTAGCAGAGATCTCAGCAGCTGATCAGTGCTGGAAGGCAAAATTTGGAGTTTAACGCCTGTTAAGTTAAAAGAACTCAGTGAGTGGTTTGGATTTCTATTGAAAACCCAGAAAGACCACCCTGAAAACTAAAGATCAAGCCGCAGGATCAAATTAAACAAATAGACCTGCCCAACAAAGTCTAAAATCAAGTTTCCATAAGATCAACCTCATGAATTAGTCATTTAACTATGTGTAGGGACAAAGAGGAGAACATTTTGATTTATAAACATTCCCTTAAACCAGTAATTTTCAAACCTTTGGAGTACTCCAAAGCACTTTTAAATTTTTTTGAGGGGTGTACTGCTACCAGGAATCCAGCTCCCGACCTCACACTTGCCTGGCAGGTGCTGTGCCACTGAGCTAAATCCCTGGCCCTCCAAAGCACTTTCTTTCATGTGGGCTTCATCTATCAATATTTATCCACATTGAAAATTAAAACAAAAAATTTAAAAATTATATATCAATTCAATTCAAAAATAATGAACTTACTTCAGGTTAATACATATAAATTTTTTTATTTTATGAAAAGAATCTAAAATTTCAAAACAAAATAGGAGAATAACAATAGCTAATGCATTGTGTATTGTCATCTTCAAAGTAGTTGAAGTAGTACTTCAAAGTAGTACTCAGAGTACAAGATATGGGCATAAAAATTTCTCCAAATGATAATTAGCACAAACCTTTCTTTTCAATGAACTAAGAGAAACTAGTAGTATAAATATCTTATGTTTTTTCCTTTTCCCTTCGTTCCTTTACCCTTTTCCCCACCCTAGTTCCTCGTCCATTGTGCACATTTTTTTCCCGTTTCACGATATCTATTATACATTTTGGAACTTATTTATTGTTTCAATTTCTCATACCAGGGAGACAATATGATGTTTACACATGTGAGTCTGGTTAATTTTGCTTACCAGTGTGATCCTAAGGTGCATCCATTTACAAATAAAAGTCTCAAGTTTATCCTTCTTTATGACTGATTAGTACTGCATCGTATAAAAAGACCACATCTTTTTTATCCATTCCTTTGTTGATGAGCATTTGTATTGTTTCCAAGATTTAGCCATTACAAACTGTTCTGCAATAAATGTCAAACAAATATATGAAAAAATGTTCATCATTGGTCATTCAAGAGATGCAAATTAAAACAACACTGAGATTTCATCTTACTCCAGAAAGAATGGCTATCATCAAGAAATCAACCAATAAAAATGCTGGAGGGGCTGTTGGGAAAAAGGAACCCTTCTCCCCTCTCAGTGGGAATGTAGACTGATACAATCACTGTGGAAAACAGTGTGGAGATTCCATAAAAAACTAAGATAAGAGGTTTCGTTCTACCAAGCTATTTCTTGTCTGAGTATCTTCTCAGAAAAATAAAAACCTCATACCCCACAGCAATATATGTGTACCCATGCTTATAGCAGATAAAATATTTTTGAAAAAACTGAGTATGTTTTCAAACCTAGCAATAATGACATTATTTTACATTTTTGAATGTCTATTCCAAGTTTACATAGTGAGATATCTAGGCTGTGGTGCTCTGGTGTGGCCTGTGTCATTGATCTTGTGTCAAGATGCTACAAAATATTATTTAAAAATGTTTTAATTGCCATAAAACCATATTATATGCAAATTGGCAGATTTGGCTAGGACTGGCATTGATAAACTTCATTATTGTTATGGTTTAGGTCTAAAACATTCCTCAAAGGCTACGTGCTTGGGGTTTAGTTGCCAGCTGATGGACTTTTGGAAAAGTGATGAGCATGAGGGCTAAATGCATCAGTGCATTGATTCATATTAACTCATTGATAATTCATAATTTGATGACATTATTGGGAGGTAATGGAGATATAGGAGGTGAGGCCTAATTGAAGGAAGTGGGTGATTGGGCCATGAAATCTCTCTCTTTCTCTCTCTCAATCTCTCTGTATGTGTGCATGTGTCTCTTTTTCTCTCATTCCTAGCTGCTGTGAGAAGTTTACATCTGAAATGTCTTTATGTCATGCTATTTCTGTTTTACCAAAGGTCCAGAGACAATGGAGCCAGCAATATAAACCATTGACCGCAATCTCTGAGACCACCAGCCTAAATAAACCCTTTTTCCTTTAATCTGTGTTTCTCAAGTAATTTTTCACAGCTACAAAAAGCTAACTAATCCAGTGAATTATAAATTCAAGAGTGTTGATAAAGGAAGTGAGGCTTTCAAAAGTTGAAGTTCTGTACCCAATTTTACTTGGAGTATACAAGAGGATTAATGTCAGTGTGCCTGTAAATGTAAGCTAAACTGCTTTACATGGGAACATGGAACATCACTATGCATTTATATAACTATCTTTACTTCAAGTCATGAATAAATGTATCTGTAAGATGCAAAAAAAGAAAGGAAAAGTCAGCTAAGTTCTCATATGTGCTTTTCCACTCATTCTTTTGCAATATGCTGTTTTGATTAAGTATCAGAAAAAACTTTTCTTTGAAGATTGTATGTATTCTATGTATAATCTATAAAATACAGGTAATACAGTGATACCTTGGTTTATAAACTTAATTTGTTTTATGATTTTGGAGAAATAACTGCATTTACATTTGTGGGGGGACAATGGCTGTGGTCCTGTTTGTCACCTGATGCAGAGTTTGCAAACAGAAGCAAAATTTTACCAAATGCTTTAGCTTATGAACTAAATTGTTTGTAAACAGAAGCATCCATAAATTGAGGTATTTCTGTATTATAATTATAAAACACAGATTATATATGTGTATATATATATATTACATATAAACAGAGAGAGAGACTTTTAATAACCTATTTAGGTTAACTAGATGTGATTGTTAATTGTGATATGCCAGCTTCACTTGAATAAGGACCTCCTAGCAGATTAGTAAAATTTTGGGTGTGTCTGTGAATGATTGATATGTAGGCCAACAAATTGAGTAAGGAAAACTCAGCCAAATGAGGATGGGACCAACTAATAGACTGGATGAGGTAAAAAAGTAAAGAAGAAGGGACTGCTCCATTTTATGAAGGATCTCCCATCTTGACTATTGCCTTTGGACATTGGTCTCAAGGTTCTTCAGACTTCCAGCTCAAATTCTTCAGCATTCATATATATGTATATATATATATATATATATATATATATATATACACATACATACACACACATGTATGTCACAATGACACTCATTACTTTGTACAATTGACATATGCTAATAATTATAATTTTAAAAAGGAAAAGCATAGTTAATGGCACTATGGAAAACTTTTTATACTCATTGTAGGCAGCTAAGTTAGAAATTAATAGGCAGTCAGACAGGGACAGATCCTCAAGGAAGTCATTGCAGAAAATGAGAAAGTATCAAAACTGGCTGGTGGTGCACCCAAAGAAGACAGCTTCTCAAGATTAAAGTCAAAATGGCCAGACTTGTGCATTTCCCTAAGGGTGCTTTGAAATTTGATATCATACTGTAATTAGTACCACCTAGACTATTAAGTCCAGATATGCATCAGACATCCAGGTTGGTGAACAGAACACCTGGACCCAGTCCTTCCCAAAATGTTCCTGTTTTAGAAGTCACAGATAAACCAAGGTTAATGATGTCATCTACATATCTTTTCTATATGTCCTACTTCCCTATTGGATCAATATTAGGTAAGCATCTATACTTGTAATCTTATTGGTTGTTTACAGTTTGACCCACATTGTACTCGCAATTGTGACTTTGCTGTATAAATTACCCATGACAAAGGGTCTCAGTGGCAACCCACTTGGAACCCCTCTTGTCTTTCAGAAACTACTCCTACTCCCCAATAGACGTTTACTTCTCTTAACCTTCTTTGTCCTTTGAAATTCATTGTTTGATTTCAAGAAACTTGAATTTGGCACATCTGACATCTAGCAGGTTGGGAGTTATATTTCTCCTACATCACACTTGCATTAAAATTTATTGGCCTAGTTTGCATATTTAATGGATCTTTTATCTATTCATTAGTTATTTAGAAGATAAGTTGTTCACAGAATTATACAGATCCCCCAAAGGAGGATACATTTTTTTAATGCATTGCCAGAAAATCATGCTTGTTAATTTCACCAATTTTTATCAGAAAAATGTCTAAGTACTGGAAATGTGTCGCACTCACAAAGGAACACATGAGTTTCCAAAATTCTAATTTTCACTTTAGAGCTCAAATTTTATTGCTGGCAACAAATATTGTTAGTTGTTTTTCCTGCAGTAAAAGGTTTCTTTTTTTTTTTTACCTTGTTGAAAATGGCTGTCAAATCCTAAAGCCTGAGTAACTATAGTTTATCTATCATTTGCTCTTTAAAAATAAAAAAGAATGGTGAATAATGCATCATGCTTCATATGCACAGAAAATGATTTAAAAAGGCATGTTATTAGGAGCTCAGATTCAATAGAATTAATACTGCTTACTGCTTTATCAAGGGCATTTTAAATGCAAGGTTTTTTTTATTCATTTAAAAAAGAATAAATGAATTCGAAGAAGTACAATGCCTTGGTTCATTCTAAAGTGCTTTGGTTTTGCAATTAAAAAGAGCAAACAAGGAAAATGGTTTTGACATTGATGACCTCCTGAAAGATTGTAAGATACTCCAGAGTTTGAAGGCAAAACATTGTGTTTGTGAAACCGAGGAACACAGCTTGTCAATATAATTTTGTAATGGTGATAGAACCTTGAGTGTAGAATAGTAGAACACAACATTTTTTCTCAAATCTGGGAATACTTTTGAAAAAATGTCCCTGGTAACTATGTGCCTTAGAGTCCCCAAGTGCAATGGAAAATTCCTCCAATTTTGCCTCATCTATTCCTGTTTGCTGCAGCCACGTTTCTTCTGAAAAGTTCTACATTCTGAGGCAAATTAATCAGAAATAAATTTCAGGAGTGAGTTGACTATTTTAGCTCGTCAAGAATCCAAACTCTTACATTACATTCATATTGTAAATATCTCTTGGTAATCATCACAAGAAATCCCAAATAGCTTCTCTCATCTTTATTTGCTTTTTAAAACAGCAAAGAAGTTGAGAAGAAGGAACATTGAGGGTTTCTTGCACAGCTGTACTCTCAGGGTTGACACACTGAGGTTGATATCTTTGGCAACTGGACTTTCGTTCACCAGACCATTGAGCCACACAACCTTCTCAATTACCTTTTTGTTTTAACCTTGGGTGCTCACTGGAATTTCTTGGGGAACTTTAAAAATACTGATGTCTTGGTGCCGTGCTTTGGGATTGTGATGTAATTGCTTGGGCAAGATAATTAAAGCTTCCCAATGGATTCTCGTGATTAGCCCAGAACCTTCAACAGAGTAAGAACCACTATTTGGGGGAAAGTGAGAATGACAATTAGCATAGCCACTCATGGGGTCACAACTTTCCATTTTCAAGAGCACTGTTCATTGCTTTTTTGCCTTTGGCCAATGTTTAGTGTTTGCCTTACAAAATTAAGAGCTATGCTTAACTCATTTAAAATATAGTACTTGCTATTCCTTAAGAAAAAAAGAATAAAAACCAAAACAAAAAAACCCCACAGGAACAATAGAATCTAGCCTTGCTAATCAGAATCAATTTTACCGGTGAACTTGCAGTATGCAGATGCATTTTCATGACTATTGTATCACCTCTGAGGATGCTGACAGCTTAAAGATTTGTTGGAATTTCAAAGAAATTTAAATTCTGTGCAGAGCCTTTGAGACACCCCTGTCGCCATATCAGAAACCACAAGTCTCCATGCAGGATGATGCTGTACTTGTAATGGTTGCTGGACCATTTGCTACTAGACCACCAAGAGAGAAGGATCTTACTCCAGAATGTAAGCCAACCATGCCAGCAAGCACATTATGTAGTTCAACTGTTATTTTTTACAGTACTTATTCAGTCCATTTTCTTTTGCATCTGCACTTTTTTGTTAGTACATATTTCATTAGTATACAATGTTTATATCCTTTGCGTAGTTTCTTATTTTGGATAACAAAATTTTCTCAATGGAAAATAGCACATTGATTTATATTCTGATGCAAGTTCCTTATCTTATCAGGGACCAGCATTTTGAGTCACATGGAGGAAGGCCAGAGGTGAGACAATTGTTCCTTTGTCTCTATAAGAACAATTAGGAGATTAAAAATTGGAAAGAAAAATCCAATAGATGTTTTCAAAGGCATAGTAGCTTTTGCTCTAGGTTGAGTACCACAAATCAGTACAGGATGTCTGTAATCTTATAGCCTGTGCCATTCTGATGAATAGTATTGCTAAAGATTGGTAAATTCTAGACAGGCAGCTTAAACTAAATGTTACTTTATAAATAAAAGCAGTGAGGGAGATCATGTCTGTTAAAATAGGTTTGGCCAGTATATATGACAGTTGGCTCATAAGGCGTGGATATGAGTTATCTATAATCGCTAAAGAATCAGTTGTGTTCCCATGCTGATGGGCCATTCTCTTGCAAAGCATGGAATTCAGTTCATGAAGATTTACAAACAATAGTAACTTTGATGCAAAAAAAAAAAATTCTCAATAAGATACTGGCAAACAGACTGCAGCAAATCGTCAAAAAGATTGTACACCATGATCAAGTGGGATTCATTCCAGGAATGCAGGAATGGTTCAACATACGTAAATCCATAAATGTAATACATCATATTAACAGAACCAAGGATAAAAATCATACGATTATCTCAATAGATTCAGAAAAAGTTTTTGACAAAGTCTAGCACCTATTCATGATAAAAACTCTACAGAAAATTAGAACAGATGGTCTCTGTCTCAATCTGATAAAAGCCATCTATGATAAACCAACAGCCAACATCATACTAAATGGACAAAAACTGAAAACTATCTCTCTAAAATCAGGAGCAAGACAAGGATGCCCACTGGCTCCACTCTTATTTAACATAGTCCTGGAAACATAAGAGAAAGAAATAAAAGGAACAAAGATAGGAAAGGAAGAAGTTAAACTACCATTGTTTGCAGATGACACGATACTCTACCTAGAAGACCCCAAAAATTCCACCAAGGGACTTCTAGATTTAATAAACACATTTAGCAATGTAGCTAGTTACAAAGTCAATACTCAAAAATCAATAGCATTCTTGTATACGAATAACAATCTTACTGAGAGAGAAATCAGGGAAGAAATACCTTTTACAATAGCATCCAAAAAGATGAAATACTTAGGAATCAATCTAACAAAAGATGTAAAAGACCTCTATACTGAAAACTATAGTACTCTGAAAAAGGAGATTGAAAAGGATATTAGAAAATGGAGAGAGATCTCATGCTCTTGGGTAGGAAGAATCAATATAGTGAAAATGGCCATACTTCCAAAACTGTTATACAAATTCAATGCAATCCCAATCAAAATTCCAATAGCATACCTCACGGAATTAGAGAAAACAAATCCTAAAATTCATCTGGAACCAGAAGAGACCTAGAATAGCAAAGATGATCTTAGGTAACAAAGACAAGAGGGGGGCATCACAATTCCTGACCTGAAACTATACTATAAAGCTACTGTGATAAAAACAGTGTGGTACTGACCAAAAAAAAAAACAGACCTGAAGATCAATGGAATAGATTAGAAGATGCAGAAACAACTGCAGACGCACTAGGCTACCTTATCTTTTCTGCTGGAAGATAGAGTAGATAAAACTCTTGAAGACATTGGTGTAGCAAACAGTTTATGAATAAAAGTCAGATTGTACAGGAACTATTGCAAAGAATCAACAAATGTGATCTCATCCTATTGAAAAGCTTTTGCACAGCAAGAGAAACCAGCAACAGAGTGAAGAGACAACCCACAATGTGGGAGAAAATGTTTGCCCAATGTCCCTCAGATAAAGGAATACTATCGGCAACGTATAAAGAACTTAAAAGTTTCAGTCCTCCGAGATTTAAAGACCCAATCCAAAAATGGGCATCTGAGATGAAAACACACTTCTCAGATGAAGAAGTACAAATAGCAAATAAATACGTGAAAAAATGTTCAACAGCACCAGTCATTCGAGAGATGCAAATTAAAACAATGCGGAGAATCCACCTCACCCTAGAAAGAATGGCTAGTATTAAGAAGTCCACCAATAACATATGCTAGAGAGGCTGTGGAGAGAAAGGAACCCTTCTCCACTGTTGGTGGGAAGGTAGGTTTGTGCAACCACTGTGGAAGTCAGTGTGGAGATTCTTCAAAAAGCTAGGATTGGAGGTTCCATTTGACTCAGCTATTTCCCTTCGGGGTATCTTCCCAAAAGAAATAAAAACATCATACCACAGTGATATATGTGGACCTATGTTTACAGCTGCACAGTTCATAATAGCCAGATCTTGGAAGCAACCTAAATGCCCCTCGACTGAGGAATGGACAAAAAAAGATTTGGTATTTTTGTATGATAGAATACTACTCAGCTATAAAGAATGATAAAATATACATTTTGACTGTTAAATGGATGCACCTTGAAAATATACTTATCAGTGAACTAAATAAGGCACAAATATAACCATCCTATTGTTGCACTTTTGTGACAAACTGGAAGAAAATCTATGTATGTATATAAAAAAATGAGTTAAGATAGTTAAAAAGAATTTTGAGCGAAAAGTAGTTTTCACAGGCTCATTTTCAGATTTCATTTTTACTGTGAATTGTTCTTTTGAAAATAATATAGCAGTTGGAACAAAGAAAAGATAGTCATATAGCTGGTTTCTCTTGATTCACTGAGGGGAAATAATTGTGCTAATTATTTTCTGGACAATGTTTCATGTCTGTATCTTATACCCTAAATGACTACTATAAATATAATAATATGCAATATGTCGATTATTGTTACTCTATTGGTCTGTTTTGAAACTCTGTTTTACTGTAACCACTTACTTTTTTCTGTTTAAAATAAAAAAAGAAGAGCAGACCCCATGGGCTCCAAGTCCTCCACTGTCTCAGTGTAGTACCTTCCCTGCACATAGGACAACCTCAGGAATTTTTGAAATTAACAGTCAAGTGAATGAGCAAGTGAAAGTAAACCACTAGCAAAGGCAGTTTCTGTATTTCACTGAATATTGAAACTAAAGGTTTTTTTTATTGCCTATACATTTGTAAAAAAAAAGTAGTAACTTGTACTGCTTCACAAAAAGCAATATGAGAACATGTTGGTAGCAGTTGCTTTGGAAACATTTCATTTCACATGAGATGGGATGGCTGAATAATGTTTTAATGTTTTGATTCCTGATTAACAACTAGCAGCTCTGGAAAAGACCATGACCTTTTATTGTTACTTGATGCAAGTCGGAGATAGAATATCTAAATTCTCAGAAAGAAGCAGTATCAGTTTTGATTTTTGAAGTTTATTCTGAACTACACAATCTGTCACACCACTGCACTATATAGATCTTTGAGATGAGCTGAGCTGTGAATCCTAATCACTCATTGATTCATCCATTTATTAGTAATATATTGCCAAGCAGCACAGTTCATTGATCCTGAGGTGTATATTATTTTCACATTTTAACACCTGTGAAATGGAAAGTGTCTTAAAATTAATGTCATCATTGCCATTAAAATAGTAACTGAGGAAGGCATAATGAAAGGACTATTTATAGTGGTGTAGGCACATAGTAAAGGAAACTCAATAAGAGGTGTTGCTAGCTGCAGCTGGGGACATCTACCCTAGATCTGAAGGACAAGGGGAGGAAATGATTACTGATTTCCCAATGAAACTGAGTATATTTCAGGAGAGACTACCTGAGAGAAGTGGTAGCAGAGAATTACAGACTTTAGCAACCTGTACTCCAGGAAGGGAATGTGGGAAATAAACACTCCTCTAAGCTCCTGATTTTGGCTTCAGTTGGTTAAAGCGAAAAAGCAGAGGGCAAAGAAACAAAGCACAAAGCAGTTTGGAAAGTTGTAGAGTGTGGGTGCATTGGGTTAAAGTGAAAATATACAGCACAGTTCATGCCTTTTACTGTCAGCATGTGCTTTTTCTTTTCTTTTCTGTCTTTATCTCCTATTCTGCCTTGTAAATTCCAATTACGAACACACTCACAGCCAAACTATCATCTTAGCCCGAGGGCTACAAATGGTCCTCCCACTGATAGTAACTTCATGAATCTTATCAAGCTTAACCAACCTTATCTTTCATATCTTTATCTGTTTGCTTATTAGTTAGATAGAAGCAATGCATTATGGTGTGCTGTCACACTGTAGGGTGACTATAGATAACAACAGTAAGCTGTACATTTCAAAAAGAAAAACTAGAAGAAAGTACATTGAAAGTTTTCAGCATCTACTCTTTACTTGGCTAAATAAAAAATTTATTCTTCAGTGCAGGGATCACAGCATCTCCTTATTATCTATGCCAGAAGTCAGTAACCTGCGCATCACAGGCTAGCCATCTGTTTTTGTTAGTAAAGTTTTAACTGAGGCACAACCACACACATTCTTTTATGTGTTGTTTACAGCTGCTTTTGTTCTACATCAACATGGATGAGTAACTGTGACAAAGACCATATGCCCCATAAATCCTGATTTAATATATAACACTTTAAAAACTGTTGACTCATGACTACTATATTATTGCAGGGTAATATCAGTTCAGTCATAGTCTCACACAACATCTAAAACTTTAGCTGTCACTGTTTCTGTTTGTATAGGATAGAATAAGGTTGGGAAAGGATAAGGTTGGAAGAAAAGGTTAATCAACATAAAATGTAAATTGCTTCAGTCCTTCTGTGGCTGGTCATGGGAACTCAGCTGATAATCATTCAAGTCAGTGTTTCATTACTGCCTGTCAGTACTTCAGTTAGATAGATTTCTTTACCTAGAGGACTGATCAAAATCTTCATTTCTATAGGATGTGATTCCTTAGTGGCCCTGTTTTTAATGGTTGTTGTAGTTTCTCACTGGGCAAGATTAATGATCAAAGGACTAATACGAGATACTTCAGCAAATCCTTTGACCTCTAGACCTAGTTCTCACTGTAACCATTGAATGTAAGCAACCCAATTTCCTCTTGACCCTCCACCCTCCCCCCTGCAAATACAAGTTCCTTCTTTTCTACCTATAGGTTCAGTGACATGAGGAATCCGGAAGTGTTAAAAGGCAATTTTGGCTTCTGATACGTAAGTGTTGGCCATGTAAGCATTCCTTTCTTGGACACCAGAACACTTAGACTCTTCAAACCCAAGTTCATGAAAATATGTATGGAAATTCTTTAACTAGATCATTACGTATAATAATGAGAGGGCATTTCCAGCTCTAAATCACAGTTACCCACAGATGCTTTTAGGCTATGAGGGAGACAGCACCATAAATTGGATGCTGGTTTAAGGTACATACTACATCATGTAAGTTATCACCTTAGTTTAAGTATTGTCTATCAGACGATTGTGTAACTGAGCTTTGAATAAACCATTCCATTGTTCTATCAAATCAGACATTTTAAACCTATGAGTCACATAGCAAAATCAGTGAATTCTATAGCATGGGCCTGTAGATATACTTTCTTCAGTGTAAAATGAATTTATTGTTCAAAGGCATGTAAGGTATTCTTTGAGTCTAAGCATGGTGGTATATTCACATGATGGGGAGGATAGTTTATCTTTACTTTCCAATATAAAGGCTGCATCATCTTTTTTACTCTTTATTAGGACTTGGATTGTTATTGTATATAGAATAGCATGCTCTTCCTTGTCATTACCCATGGTTTATTGAGGGGAGGGCAAAGTGAGTGGCAGTGTCAAAGTGTATATTTAAAGGCAGATAAGTAAACAAAAACCAAAGCGAGGGGCAAACTCAATAGATGAGCACCAAGATGAGTTGTGCAACATCATTGTAGCCTTATAAACAGAAATCAGACACTCATTCAATCTCCATGTGTTAATTCAGCAAATGTGTTGTTCTAAAAAGACAAGCATAAAAATCAGGATGAATAGGTGACACATAATCAATCTTTAAGGACATACAATCTGTCTTCAAGAGCTCAAGAATAATGTATAATAGAACAAGTCACGGATATTTGGAAAGCAAATTTAATGAACAAGTCATTAAAATTTGCAGCACTTACTGAGTACCCCAAAGCTTTGGTCTAGCATACACATTCCATCCAGAAGCTTAAAAGTAGGCATTTAATTTTACACTAAGCATAGTAAGATAAATTATGAATATTGTTTATAGCCAACAACAACAAAAACTAACAAAACAAATGTAAACTTTCCATTTCTTGAGATTAAAAAAATATTACTGCTTCCTGAGTTCCATCCTTTTCTCTCTTTACTGGAAGCAACAAAAACAAATTCTATACTGTACACTTAAAACTTTATCAAGGACAGATCTCATGTTAAGTCTTCCTACCACAATAAAAATAAATGAAGCAATGAATCACAAAATGACTTTAAAAATCTAATGCATATTGATGAGAAAAAAAAGTCTGGAAAAGTGG
Organism: Dasyprocta punctata; assembly: GCA_004363535.1. NCBI lineage: Eukaryota > Metazoa > Chordata > Mammalia > Rodentia > Dasyproctidae > Dasyprocta > Dasyprocta punctata. The sequence goes on from RJWM01020048.1 coordinate 14,908, forward strand.
CATATCATATGATCCTATCTATACAACATTTTGAAAAAAAAGACAAATCTGTGGGCATAGAAAGAGATCAGTAATTGCCAGAGTTTTGAGTACAGGAGAATTTTAGGAAGTGAAACAATTCTGCACAATATTGTAATTGTGTATATATTTTGCTGTGCATTTTTCAAAAGTAAAACAGTTATAAAACATAGAAAATGAACTTTAATATAGACATAGTCTCTAGTTACAAATAATGTAGCAACATTGACTCATGAATTTTAACAAATTTATCACATTGATCCATAGTGTTAGTAATAAGAGAACCTGGGAGAGGGTAAATAGTGTATTGAAATGTTCTGTAGTTTCTGCTCAGTTTTTCTGCAAACTCAATACTGCTGTAAGAAATAAAATCTATTAATTAAAAACAAAACTAAACAACTTCTTAACAGAGCAGGAAGTTTAGGGGAGTAAACTGGCAGGTAAATCAGGTAGGTCCCAGAGAGAAAGTAGGAATGTACATATGCCTAGCTGCCTCGTTCTGTGGCAGAGCTTGAAAAATGACCTCTCTTATTTAATCCAAAGGACTCCCATCCGAATGTTCCACTGACCCAGTGATTATTAGATGTTCCTCAGATATTGAAACTGTATCTTCCTTCTCTAGCCCACTAAATCCCTGGACTAATATTCAGAAGCCAGAGAGAAACCCACCCTGTTCATGAACACTATGATTAAATTCAGGAATGGAGAGATAGAACATTTACAGAGCTAGGTCAATATCTCAGATGGTGATGTAGTACACTTCTCACATACTCTTTAAATATTTGTGCATTTATTTCAGATGCACATATCTGATGGAAGGGATACAGAGAAAGTCCTCAGGGAAGGCAAACCTTCCTTTCCCTGGTATTCTTAAGTGATTTATGTATGACCCAAATTTGTATGTCCTACTTATCAAAATAAAAGTCGTATCTCTGACCAGACCAATCCTTTTTAGAAGGCAATTTAACAACCATGAAATACTCTTCAGGCATAGAATGTCCACTATATCATTGGTCTCCTCAAGTAGCTATTATTTCTCCATGTTGATGCCATATTTTTTTTTTCTGAGAGAATTTCTTCATTCCATTTCCAGGGATGTTTAGTGCCCCTTATAACTGGCACATGGGGAAGATGCCAGAGTAGTCCATTTTATCACTTGGCTCTGAGAATTCAGATCCTGTTATGGTTTGTGTCTGGAGGTCCTCTCAAAGCCTCATGCAGTCGGGGAGGCATGCTTCTAGAATTTGTGAATGCCTCATGGTCCAATGTCGGTATTATGAGTGTGAGTGTACACCCAAGTGGGTGTGGTCTACATACAATATAAAGGACAGAAAGAGTCTTCTCTCCTTGCTCCTCCCCTTTTGCTCTTGTTGATTGTGCTGTTTCCTGCCACCGTGAACTGTTGCCCTCTGCCATGTGCCACTTTGCCTTGGAGCCAGCTGATTATGGACTGAAATGTCCACAAACTGTGAGCTAAATAAACCATTCCTTCCTTCATTTTGGGCATTGGGTATTTTGTCTCAGCAATGAGAGAAAAGTAGCCAAAACAGATACTTTTCAAGTAAGTAAATCTAACAGAGCTGGATTCTGAAGGGAGAGGAAAATATTAAAAATACTACTATTTCCATAAACCTATGTGTGAAGAATCATTAAGGGCATTTCCTAAGATTCTGGTGTATACCCCATCAGCCAAAAAGATATCAGAAAGGATTCGAGAAAAGTATTACTACTTTTTCTTTATATCAACTGAAAACCAATAATCCCTCTTCAAAAATGTTCATTTAATGAATGATAAATACTAGAAAAATATATTCATGACCCTCAATTATTCTAAGCAGAGTTAAACCATGAATGATTGACATGACTGTGTTGTGATGGAATGACTCCCCTCCTTACTTGTTGTCAAGTGAGAAAGATTTAAAAATAAATTTTATTGTTTGGATTCATCAATTCCTATAGATTCACACAAACGAGTTTCAACTTTCTGAAGACAAAATGAATCATTGGTTACATAGGAAAAATGTTTGGAAGGTGTAATCCTAATAATAAAGAAGTAAAATACATTTTTATTTAAACCCCTGTCTAGTTCTCTGCCTTCCTATAAGGGTACATTGTGTCCTCACTGAATTCCAGTAATTTAAACTTTGGTCTAATGACTGCAATGAAATATTTGACTTGTGTGCTGCATTAATTTCTGTCTCATTTAGAGAAAAAAGGAAAGCAGAGAGAAGTCTCCTCTCGTGCTAAAATAGTGGAGAAAATCACAGGTGATTTTATATATGTATATGTATATATCTATATCTATATCTATATCTTATTTTTCCTTTCCCCTGGAATAGTTTGATAAATTCTATTGAAATAAATGAGGTACAATTGATAAATCTTTGAAACACTGTGCATTACTCATAGTGACAGCAATACTTTGTAGTTCTATGGAATTTGTTTCGACAGAATGGTAATTTTGTTTCTGTTGATAAAATGAAGGATTTTGAACAACCTTCTTGTGACAAAGGCAGGTTTCATCTTCCTGACATGAATGATGACAGGGGATGTGCTATTGAAAGAGATAGTTATTACTCTGAAAAAGGGTTTGAGGAATGGGGAGGCAAAATAGTTTGCAGGCATGCTCCACAACCTGTTGACAGAAAAATTGGCCACAGCTTTTATCTTCATCAAATTAAACACCTTCTGTAATAATATATAATCATGGGAAGTATGTAAATAAATAGATTATTTTCTCCTAATTGACTTTCTGTTACTACAACAAATACTTAAAATAAAGCAACTTATAAAACAAAAATGGTTTGCTGTGGCTCACAGTTTTGGACGTTCAATCTATGGTTAGTTGGCTCTGCTGCTTTAGAGCTTCTGGTGTGGAGGTAGTACATCATGGTATAAATGTATCGAAAAATCATTCATCTCATACCTGAGATAGAAAAGAGCAGTGAAATGGACTGGTCCTGTAGGAGGGAAAGATTTCCTACTAGACCCCACCTCTTAGAGGTTCTATCACCTCCCAATAGTGCCAGTCCAGAGACTAAGCCTTGTGCACATGGGCCTCCAAGGGACATTTAAGACACAAACTGTAGCATCACTCACAGTGTGTAAATTCTTTCTTGTATGTTTGTTTTATATCAGAGAACATTTCATTGTCTGTAGAATACTTAACATTTAACCCAGCATCCAAGAAAAAAGAGGGGTCTAAAGAGTTTATGAACCACAGAGAAGTATAAGTAGATACTTGTACTTTTTATAGTGTTAAAATTTACAAAGCAAGGCTTCCAGGAAGATGGCGGAACAGTAAGCAGCAGAGTAAACAGCCTCTCTGAGAGATAAGGTCCAGATGCTGGAATATAGCAACATGGGGAAGACAAGAAGGAAAGAAGTGAGTCCCCTGGACCCAGGAAGAATCTAAAGCCAGAACTGAAGCCCACAGAAAGAGTTAAAAGAAAAACTTAAACAAAGAAGAAGGTGGTAGCTGGTGGTATCTTTGCCCAGAGCCAGACCCACTGTGCGAAAGGAGCTGTTGGAATCTGGGAATACATGATCAAGGTGATGTGGTGGCAGTGATCCTGGTGGCCTCTGCAGAGAGGCAGCATTGGAAGACAATGACTGTGGTTGGGAGCAGAGACTGGGAAGACTGAACTGGCTGGCAGTGAGTGCAGAGGACTCAGTTTTCCTGCAGAAGACAGCAATTGGCCAGGAATTATCTTGGAGTCAGGCCAGATAAACCCGAAACTAGAACTGCTCCCAGCTTCCTCCAGCAGTTCCTAGCTGGGCGCAGACTGGTGGAAATTCCTCAGACTTAGTCCTGTCCCTGTGCACATTCTAGGGGCCATCTCAGAGGTTCCCTACTGGTAGCCAGCTTGGTCTGGAGGCTGTGGCTGGCCCCACCTCTGCATACATTCCAGGGATGGTAGTGCAGGAACCCTACTGGTGACCAGCTCAGGTCTTCAGGCAGCAACCAGTTCTGCCCCTGTGCCTGTACTACCAGCCATTGTGGAGGTTCCCTCTGGGTAACCAGCTTGGTATGGAGGCAGTAGCTCCATGCATGCTCTGGGAGTGGTAGTGGAGGATCCCTGCTGGTGACCAGCCCAGGTCTACAGGCAGCAACCATCTCCACCCCTGTGCACTCCACCAGCCATTGGGGAGCCAACTCATGCTGGGAAAACCAGCAGACAGCTCTGTACCAGAGCACCCAAGGGCCACCATCAGAAATCCATAGTCAGCACTGGCTAGAAGAACCAAATGGTCTTGCTTCAGAGAAATTGTAGCCAATGCAGAAAGTGCCTGGGACCCCAGTAGACATTTGTCAAGAAGAACCCAGGAATATGTCAAGATGAAGAAGCAAAAGGTAGTCTCTGGCCTCCAATCCTAGGAGAGCAAGTCCAAGAGATACAAACATGGAAGAGATCAGGAGTAGCACACCTGAAGTTTCTGAGGTGATGGCAACTGAAGTAAAGAAACAACTTCATGAGGCTGTAAAAGAAATTAGAACAGAAACACTAACTCAGGTAAAAGAAGAAATGAAAAACATAATAAAAGATTTGCTAGGCATCTCTAAAGAAGACATAGATGAAAAAATGGAGCTTACAAAAATGAGGGAAACCTTGATTGAACAATACAAAAAAGATTTAAAATACATGAAACAGATTCAAAGAGATATCCAGAAAATTAAAAACTCCATTGAAGACTGGCAAAACCACTTGAAAGAAACTAAAGATAGACTTCCAAACCTTGAAGACAGGTTTGCAGCTTGTGATTGTGAAAGGAAAGATCTCTTAAAAATAACAAGAAATCAGGAAGTAACAATACAATGTCTGCAAGACAGCACAAAGAAACATAACTTAAGAGTAAAAGATGTGAGTGAAAAAGCAGGGGTCAACACAAATGACTTTAAAAGTCTATTTACAGAAATAGTATCAGAAATAGTATCAGCATGGGAAAAGAAAGTGACATTTAGATAAGTGAAGCATATAGAACTCCAGCTATCCATAACTAAAATAAATCTACATCCAGATATATAATAATCAAGATCCCAGAAATTCAACACAAAAACAGAATATTAAAAGCTGTTAGAGAAAAGAAACAGATCACCTATAAAGGAAAACCCATCAGAATCATGACAGACTTCTCAACACAAACTATCAGGTCAAGAAGAGCTTGGAGTGAAGTATTTCGAGTCCTGAAAGAAAACAACTTCCAACCCAGACTGATGTACCCTGCAAAACTATCTTTCAGAATTAATGGAGAAGCAAGATACTTCCATGACAAAGAACAGCCGAAAGAACTCATGACCACCAAGCCAACCCTACAAAGAATACTGAAGGACATTCTAGAGATTAAAAAGACCACAGCTCCAGAAACAGTGGCAGAGGGGTATCACCGAGCAGGGCAGACAATTGAATGGAGAGCAAAAGTGGGCAGCCAACAGCAGGAAAATAGCATGGAAGAGATGAGGCAGTGCATGTTGGCCATAACCTTTAATGTAGATGGCCTCAATTCACCAATAAAAAGAAACAGGCAAAATGGATCAGGAGACAGGATCCATCAATATGCTTTATACAACAACACATCTAACTCAAAAGAAGGTTCATAGACTGAAAGTCAAAGGAGAGAGAACAATGCTTTATGTGACAGGGGACAAGAAAGAAGTGAGGGTAGTTTGCCCATTAGCTGCATAGTGGACAAGAAAGACATGGCATTTTTATACAATAGAAAGCTATTCAGCTATAAAGAAAGATAATCTCAAGGCCCTTGTACGTAAACGGATACAATTTAACATCATGCTCATGGATGAAATGATCCATAGTCACATGTGTGAGCATCATATTGTCTCCCTAGTACAAAAAACTAAAGGAGTTAGTAGGATTCAAATACACAATAGATGTAAAAGTGAAAGGGGAGGAAGTGTCTAAAAAGGGAAGGCAGTGGCCATGGTTAATACATTATCGTGATTTGAATCCTTATTGTTTTCATTGTTCTGTTTAGTTTGGTTTTATTCTGTTTCAGTTTGTCTAATTTTATTATATTTGGTGGCATGGACAGCTATTTCAAAGATAGCAAAATACATTATGGTAGGCATTACTGATTTCCTATTACCTTGTTTTGAAGCCCTGTATTGCTTTCACTGTTTTATTTTGAGTGATTTTATTCTGTTTTGATTTGTTTGATTGTATTATGTCTGATGATATAGGCAACTACTTAGAAGATTACAAAAGGCATTATGGTAACCACTGTTGTTTTAGTATTGCTTTGAAGTCCTGTATTGCTTCCATTGTTTTGTTTTTATTGGTTTTATTCCGTACTATTTTGTTTGATTTTATTATGCCTGATGGTATGGCCAGTTATTTTGAGGATAACAAGAGGTATTATGGTAGCCATTATTGATCTACTTTTGTCTTTTTTTGAAGTCATGTACCATGTTCATTGTTTTGTTTTGATTGACTCTATTCTATTTTATTTTGTTTGGTTTTAGTCTCTTCAAAATAAAAAAAATTACAAAGCATGTTTATATATGTATTATCTCATTTGATATCTTCAATTACACCAAAGTAGTCCAATTAGTCCTATTTTACAATCAAATAGACCAAGGCCTAGATTGGTTACCTTGACTGAGTTCACATGGCTGGTAAGCAGGCAAAACAGGAGCTAATATCTTCTGAGACCAGAGTTAGCCTCTTCCTCATGATGGTTACCTTGTAATTAATAATCTTTGTATTACTTGCAAGAGAAGACTATTCCAAGGCCAAATCCAAGCACCCATCATGATATAGAGATGCTCTGAATAATACAGTTGAGATTATTTATAGTCTAATATAGTGTTTCTCAAGCTATAATGAATTGGTATTAGAATAATTCAAGAAGTTTGGTAATATTATGGTGATTTCTAGAGATTTCATTTAGTATAAAGTTTGGAGTAATGCTCTGGAATCGATGTATTAAATTCATACTCCAGATGATTCAGATAATAATTTGGAATCCTTGATGTGACACAATTTTCCATGGGCTGGAGATTTAGCTCAGCGGCATAAACACTTGCCTGGCAAGTGTGAGGTGAGTTTGATCCCTGGTACCGAAAAAAAAAAATTTGTTGCTATTGTTCAAAACCTTGCCAGACCCAATTTTTGTTATCCCTTTGCTGGGACTTTTTCTTACAGTTTCATTTTAGTTTGAAAGACAATAAATAGCACTCTGGTAGGAGGAAAATCATTTTGCTAACTTCTAGAGGCAATATTCAGTTTAATGTGGAATATTTGCAGGACAGGGAATAATACATTTATCATTGTCTGAAATTCTACAGGTTTTCACGGTCAGAGGCCTCTGGGATTTGACACTATTTATCCACTTTGCTTTTAAAAGTACTGTAGGACCTGCCCTTATTTTTTCCATGATTTTCTCTTTCCTTACCAAATGTAAATACTGGAGTAGTACCATAGGTGATGATGAGACTAATAATACTGTGAAACAGGTGGGCTCAATTCATCTCTCTGTCACAACTGTCATGTCATTGGGTTGGGCCTGCAGACGACTTCTGAAGTGACTATTTGTGTTTCTCTCATGGTATAGCAGATCTGTTTAGTTGGGTGTGGTGGCAGGAATGACTCTGACTTGTGTAATCAGTTTTTACAGAGTCCAGTGCTGAGAGGAAGGCTTTGGATTGGAAGGGGGAACCTGATGTTCTAAGTGTATAAAAATATGACAGTATGGTATATTGGTGTCTAGCAGTCTGCATAACATGAAGGGGAAATTAAAACAGTGCCAATTTTTAACAGTGGTGTGGAGAATGAACAAAGACAGAAGAAATAGATAACAAGTTAAACAAAAAAATCAGGAGTATGTGATATTACAGAGGGTTTATTTTGATGGGTCATTTCTTAACTCTTGTAATAAATATCTTTATACATACTAAATTCTTACAGATGATCCTATAACTGTAGGATAAAATATGCAGAATATGAGTAGCTGGGTAAGATATATACCTCAATTTTGAATTTCAAAGTATTTATTTTCAAAAGAAAATATTGCTTAGAGAGTCCATGAAACATATTTAACGTGGCATTTGATAGGACTGGTTAAATAAATTTGCCATATTCCTATAATGTGGTACCCTATAGTCATAACAAAAATGAAACTGTAATATATTTTTATATAAAAGGAGAGGAAGACCTACTCCATTCACAATCTTGAATTATTTGAATTCTGTACCATTTGCAAGTATTACCTGTATTTTAAGCTCTTATTTTGTACCTCCACTTAGTAAAAGAGTAAACTAAAGATCAATTCGCCTTTCATTTGCAGGAATAATGCCCACAGATTTGGGATAGACTTTTGCATATCTGGGTTTTGCCTTACAGAAATACCCCGTTAGATGTGGATTGTTATGAAACCATGACACAGCAATCTGCTTCTATTTCCCCTTCACTGCACACAGCACAATTACAATAAATTACTCATGCCATGAGTGCTTTAATGTCTGTGTTTGTTTCCTCTCTGCCATGTAAGACTCATAAGGGCAGAGTTAATATTTTTTCACAGCTATAACTCCAGTACTTAACTCAAAGTAGGAAATCAAAAAACACTTGTGAAATAAGTGAAAATAACATGGCAAGTAGCATCTTGGGATGTTGGATTACTAGGCATCTTTATCTCCATTTGCAAATCCCAGTTAACAGAAAAGGAAACTAGGGCCCACAAAGATCACAACAAATTTCTGAATGAACATACTGACTGGTGTTTTAAAAGTAACCTTTAAAGCTAATAAAAATGTGTTATATATTTCAAAACAACCTAAAGGAAAGATTTCAAATGTTCTTACCACAAATGTTAAATATTTAAAGTGATGGATATTTGATTATTCTACAACATGTGCATATCCCAAGAAAACACCGCATCATACACCTTTAAATGTGTAAAGTTATCATTTGTCAATCAAAACTAAAATAATGCAAACTTTTCTGTACATGCTGTACAATTTTAGACAATTTAGTTACTTAGATACAACTTGACAGCTGGTCCCAGCACGGCAACTTTTCAGAAGCAAAAACTATGAGTTTGTCTGGAATATTCCATTCTTTATTTGGAAATCTCAACTCTCATTTTTCCCTCAGATGAATCAAATGAGTTGTAATGAAACATGGACACACTTAAAAGTCTGACTTTATCCAAGCAGGATATAAATCACTCCTGCAGAGCACAAAAGACTCAGTTATTCAGATCTCAATTCACTTATCTCATTACTGTCACTAGACTTACTCCTCAGGACGTAAATTTTCTAGGTCATAAAAGCACCACAAAGATATTTTGATGGAATTTCTATACCTTCTATTCCTTAAGAAATGTGCATGAATGTATGACTGGTGATCATTGAGCACTTAAGTAACTAATGGATGACCACTGATCCCAATTTTTTTGTTTTTTATTTTAATGTGGATATTTGTTTTCTTTTCTTGGATTCTAATCAGAGTGATTGTTTGGACTATCTTTACTCCTAGCAAATACTTTCATTTTCTCTTGTATGTGTCTTTACACAGAGGCAAAAGCAAGGCTAATGTGAACTGAGATAGTATTAATTGATTAATTAATCATATTATTAAAATCTATATATATCTAACAATTTTTTAGTAGTACGTGTTTGCAGTACATGCAGTTTACATTCATCTGGGGGAGTGGGTACATGTACATAATACAACTTGGTTCTTTCTCTTTTTTTAAATTCTCTTCTTCCCTACCACCTTGCTTCTTCCTCTTCTAAATCCCCTCTCTCCATTTTTGTTCTCATTGTATTATTAGTCTTATCTCATTTTTATGAAATATGATATTTACATTCATTGAGATTGTTAGGTTCTTATACATGACATAACCTTATTCCGCTTATTTCTCCTTCCCCTCATCCCCTCCTTTTATCCATGTTCTCTTGGACCACTTCCCCTTTGTGAAAGATTTGTCCCTTTTTTTCTTTCTATGCGTTCTTTACTGTGCTTTTTGTTTGTACTTCGTCTTACTCAAATGAGAGATACAAAACGATGTTTAAGCTTGTGTGTCTTACTTATTTCACTCAACATTATATTTTCCAGGTATATTCATTTTCCTACAAATGTCTCAAATTTGTCATTCTTTATAGCCCAGTAGTATTCTATCATGTATAGATATCACATTTTCTTTATCCAGTCATTTGTTGATGGGTATACAGGCTGCTTCCAGGATTTAGCTGTTATGAATTGTACTCTATAAATATTGATATGCCTGTATCACCATACTATGTTGTCTTTAGCACTTTGGGAAAGATACCTAGCAGGGGGATAGCTGAGTCATATGGAATTTCTAATTTTAGTTCTTTGAGGAATCTCTATATTGATTTCCATAATGGCTGTACTAGTTTGCATTCCCACTAACAATATATGATGGTTCCTTTTTCACCACAGCCTTGCTACCAGCATTTGTTAGTTTTTGATTTCTTGATGATCGCCATTGTTTTTGGTTTAAGATGGAATCTTAGCAGTTTAATTGCATTTTTCTCATGGCCAGAGATGAACATTTTTTCATATACTAGTTGATCATTTTTTCCTCTAAGTGTCTGTTCATTTCACTTGCCTGTTTCTTGACTGGGTCTTTTATTTTAGGTGCTCTTTTTTTTTGTTTTGTTTTGTTTGTTCTTTGTATATTCCAGATTCTCTTCCTGAGGAATAGCTGGCAAAATTTTTTCCCATCCTGTAGGTCATCTCTTCACTCTACTTATTTTTATTGTGCAGAAACTTTTTAAATTGATCTAATCCTATTTGTTGATTCTTGGTGTTATTTCTTGCACAATTATAGTTCTATTTAGGAAATTCTTTTGTACACCTATGGTTTCTAGTGTTTTACTTATTTTATCTTTCAGGAGGTTCAGTGTTTCTGTTTTAATGTTTGGATCTTTACCCATTTTGATTTTAGATTGGCACATGGTGAGATATATGGGTTCAGTTTCAAACTTTTGCAAACAAAATATCCAGTTTTCTCAGTACAATTTGTTGAATAGGGTGTCTTTCTTCCAATGTATGCCTTTGACACCTTTGTCAAAAATCAAATAGCTAAATGTGTCTGGGGATGCTTCTCTAGCCTCTATTCTTTTCCAGTGATCCACATGTCTATTTTTGTTCCAGTACCACACCGTTTTTATTACTGTTGGTTTGTAGTATAGCCTGAGGTTATGTAATGTGATGTCTCCTGCTTTGCTCTCATTGCCCAACATTGCTTTTTCTACTCTGTGTCTGATCTTGGTTCTATATAAAGCTTAGCACTGTTTTCTCTGGTTCTGTGATGAATGCTGTTGGCAGTTTGATTGAGATTACACTGAATCTGTGTAACAGTTTTGTGAATAATGCCATTTTGACTATATTGATTGTGTCTGCCCAGGAGCATGGGATATCTTCAGTCTCCTCTTTCAGAGCACTGTAGTTTTCTTTGTAAAGTTCTTTTGCTTCCCTGGTTAGATTAGTACCTAGGTATTTCATTTTTCTTGACACTATCATGAATGGTATTTTTCCTTCTCATTGAGTTCATTATTAGTGTATACAAATGCTATTGAGTTTTGCATGTTGATTTTTTTATCCTACTACACTGCTGAAGTGGGTTATTAATTCTAAGAGATTTTGGGCAGAATTCTTTGGGCCTTCTATGTAAAGCATCATGTCATCTGCAATTAAGTATAATTTGAGCTCTCCTTTCCTGTATGTATCCTTTATCTTTCCCTCACATGATTGCTCTGACTAATGTTTTGAGCACTATGTTGAAAAGAAATGGTGATAGCAGGCCCCAATTCTTTATTCTTATTCTTGTGACTTCCGATATCCTTCCTCTTGTCATGGCTTTGATTTATTTGCTTTTTGATTTTGGGTCTGGGCCTATGGATTACCTTCATCCAATGGGACATGACAAAACTAGGGACTCTGCACTTGAGCAGTGGGGCTCAATCTGTCACAGGTATCACCATGCTCTGACTATTACTCTGCCCCAAAGAGGATGAGACATGAGCAGCTGACCTAGGTCTTCTGGCCTACAGCAGGAAACAGCGCTGCCCTCCCTAACCTTCAGAACTATGAGAAAAAAATCGTCATTTTAAGTCACAGCATTGGAGCGGTTTATTATTCAGTGTTATTATGGCAATAGCTAACCATTACAAAAAGAAGGCAACAAGAATTCAGGGAAAGAGAAAATGAAAGGGTGAGAGCAAACAGAGAAGAGGAATAATACAGCAGGTAGAGTACCTCCTTTTAAATTCAACTGGTCTCTTCAATGAACAATATGTTGATCATTATTTCTTAATATTTTATGGTTAATGGCTTAAACTATTTTATAAAATAAGTGTTTTCAACAGAGTTCTCTCAGTAGAATGATCTTACATCCCAATTTTCCCAGATCATTTTATTAGTTTACATCATTGTTCAGATGTAATTATTTAGCTTCTCTCACTCTCAAAAGTAACCCAGTTTAGATAATAAATTATACAGTCACTAATGAGAAGCCCTGTTGATATATTTGGAGCATTACTTGGTCAATTCCCAAGTTTGCTACCATAACAGGACCAGCCTCTCACCCCAGCAACCATCCTTATGATACCTTCTTTGGATTATAGGGATTTCTACTTCTTGGTGGTCTTCTTTTTCCTCAAACTGTTTGAGGAAATATAAAGAAACTCCTAATTAGAAAATGGTTGGGTGACCCTCAATACTAACCATAGTTTCAAATAGGCTTGTGCTATTTCTGTGATGATATAAACCCTATGAATCATTGCACAATTTTGTTGTTGAATTGTCCAGTCAGGGAGGCACTAGACCATAGACATAGAGCAGTATTCTTTTGTTTGATGGAGGATTAGTGAGGACTGAACTTGAGGTCTGTGCGGAGTTACATACCCAGTCCTTTTTATTTTTTGACACAAGCCTTTTATAAGTCATTAATTTTCTCAAACTGGACTCAAACTTGAAGTCTTCTTGCTTCAGCCTCCCAGAGTCCTGGAATTACAGCTATGTACCATCACACTCAAAAAGTAAAAGTACTTGGTGTTTTTAGGAATGCAGCAAGAGGACCCTAAATGTTCATACCACTATCATTTTGCCCCTGAAGTCCCAATCCCCCAGGTGAAAAATGGCAGGGAAGCAGAATCCAAAGCGTCATCCTGTTACTTGTTAGAAATGGCAGCCAGATGATTCCTAGAGGTCTCATTCCTAAAGAACTTATCTCTTCAGAGCCTACGCTTCCCCATGCTGGACCGGAGCATAAGTACTCCCTCTATGGGAGTTCCAGGGTTTTCAGCCATCTTCTGCCAAAGCCGTTGCTCTTCTCCCTGAGAGTCCATCCAATCTACGTTTTTTCCAAGATTCACACCTGAAGAAGGGAAAGCAGAGTGATATATTTCACAAATTAGGTGGTTTGACTTTTAGGAAGGCATCTGCTAATTTCTGAGGAGGGTCTGTTAACCAGAGTTCCCTTCACTGGCTTGTTCTCACTTCCTGTATCTACTAAGTGATAGTAGAATAGAATCAATCCTTTGCAGCCTGTACTACATTTTTCTGTGTAGAACATGTAAGGCCAATTAGTAGCTAATTCCTCCACACTTTGGTCGCACAACAGAGAGCTGGATCACCTGAATTAAGATAATATGACAGAAAAACAGGATGGCATTAGAACTGAGGATCTCTAAATATGGTCACTTTTCTGACCTGGGAAATTTTAGTTTTAGTGGCATAGATATTCTTAGCTTTCCTTAGTCTATGAATAGATAAAGCATCACAGTGGTGGTGACTTTCTCAACATAAATGCTGACCATGGTACATGCAGACCATCTATATTTGACCTAAACTATGAGACAAAGAGTGTTGCGGATTGTATATGCCTCTCCTAATTCTCATGTGCTCGAATACTGCACTCCACGTTTACCTTGTTATACCTGTGACTTTTATTGCCAATGGTGTGTTTCTATGACTTGTGTGAAAAATATCAGGTGTTGTTTTTTAAAGAAAAATTGATTCCATCAGTTCAACCTGTGTGAATAATGACTGTAAGTGTTGAAGAGAACCAAGATGAGAATTAGGTAAAGTTGGTCTTGGAAAGCCCTCTCTCCCTATCAGAAAGCTGTGCTATCTTGGTGATCCTTTTCTGACAAAACCTGAAGGCCAGAGAAAGTACTTGAAATTCACTTAGACTAAAGAAAAATTTTGATGGGGGGTGTGTGAAAGGACTAAATAGAAACCTTATACTTCTTAAGTTTCTAGCTAAAAAATACAAAGTTATAGTAGTAACATTTATATTTTAACAGTGAACAGATTTTCAGCTAAGGGAATGGAGTGACTCTGATAATTTCAGGAATCAGTTATAACAGAAACTACATAGACATCTATTACACCTGACATCTGAAGGAATCATGCCCTTGCCCCATGCCCAGTCACAGGCCATCTCAGAGTCTCCAAATTTCTCACCACTTCCACAGTTCAAACGAACTCCTCCTAGAAAGATGTTGCTGGAAAAGGCCTCCTTGTCCCAGACGGTAAGCTCTAGACAAACATTGTTTATATCTTGGGGATACAGACCACTGAACAAGAAGGTATGGTTCCACTGAGGGTTCACACTTTTTTTTATGACCCCAGTTTTGTGCTTGGTGGCTTTGCTATCATCGGGGAGCAGGTAGCTGCAGGAAAAAACACAATCAAACCATCAGTGAGAAGGTAGGCAAAAATGGCATTCTTCAGAAATCATTTGACTTCCTAATAATTTCTGGTATGTGTGTGCATTTGGGAATCCATGTGTATACATGTGTGCAAGTATGACGTCTATCTGATTTTCTCTCCCAGGTTCTTACATATTTAAAAAAGAATTTACCTTGTTGAACAGTTTATTGTTTCTTTTAAGTGGGGTAATAATAAAATGTCCACTCTCTCCTTTCTAATTCTATTCTGACTTTTCTTCCATCTTGAGAAGAGAATACCTCCTATGGTAGATACTGCTGAATGCTCTGGTTTGTATCTTCTTGAGGCAGTTCTGAGCTGACCTACAGCCAGTATGAAAAGTTTTGGCACACTTTCAGCATTCCACCTCAAGCACCCCTATGTCACAACTTCTCCAATTAAAACCTTTGCCTCGTACTGTGTGATCTGGCTCACTTTTTGAGCAGAGAACCCTAGAATAACTGAAGATTCAATGGTAACCCTCAACCATGAATTTTGAAATTAGTTGATGAATTCTTCAGTTTCTCTTCCTTGAAGGGACAATCCTAAGGAATATTCCAGAGTTCTTCACGGCCTTCCCAGTGGGATTGATACCTAGTCACCCACATCGGTAACTTGTCCATTAACATATTTTTATCATCTTCTTTTTCTCTCCTGTCTCTTTTCCACTTTCTCACTGGCACTTCCTGATCCTCTTTTCAAATGAAATATCTGTAACCTGAGCCTTCTCTACTACAGTCAATACACTGTACTAGGTTGTTAGGTACATGACAAATACCACATTTTTCCTCTGCAAAGAGCAAACTTTAGGGAAGGAGACAGGTAAGTGTATGAAATAAGAACATCAGACAATAATGAAAAATATTGCAGGCTAGAAACTTTACAATGAAGAAGATACATTAGGCTACATAAGATTTTATGCCATGCACCATATACAAATATTACAATCTCCCAATATATTTTTCTTTTTTCTTTTTTTTGAAATATTTGCAAATCTATATTTTTTTTTATTTAAGCAGAAAAAAAGACACATATAACAAAGACAAAAAACAAAACAGACAAACGACTAGAATAAATGTACAACAGTAACATTACAGGTTTACAAAACAGGATGATAGAAACTTGACAATGGTTGCAATATTGTGTATCGTTATTGAGAAAGAACAATTAACACTCATATGATTAGATCAATTTTACGTGTCTATATCTGTTAATATAAACAACCATTTTGAAGATAACGATACCCAATATATTTTTCTGCTAATTTTTCTCATTACAAACTCCTTATTTTTAAAATGTGAACACAAGGTTGTTCAGAATAAACTGTTAGTGTTGCATACATACCATGCATCAGGTATTAGCCTTCCTTATAACTAGTAGAGCCAAATAACTAAGTTGTGATCAATGGGATTGAAGAGTAATTCTGCATGAAATTTGTGCAAAAGTATCCTTACCAGCTCAAATTTGGGTTGGGTAGCTGAAATCTGAGCATCTATCCTGGCCTATCAGGTAGATACCACAATGAGATAGAGAAAACCTTTGTTTCTGATCATCATGATGCTTCCATATCTTTAGTCTTTGTTCACATATAAGAGATAGGAAAAAAGTGGGAAGTTAAAGAAAAAGGATCATAAGTTAAAGCCCAATTTGGGAAATTTAGTGACTTAGCAAGATCCTGCCTCAAAATAAAAAATAAAAAATAAAAGATTTTAAGATGTAGAACAATGTAAAAGCTCTGGATTCAACCCTGAGTACAACAATAAAAGCTGTAGTCTTTTGAAGCCACTGTTATTTTAGCTTATACACAGGGCCGATGTAGTTAGGCAGTTATATAATTACATATTTCATATATTTTATATTAAACTTTACTAACAGGTCTGTTGTTTCGCTCCCATTCCTTTAAAAAAAATCTCAGATTCTTTAAAATCAGTTGAATATTTAAGTATAACTAAAGAGAGTATTTATTGGAAAGTTAGGCTTTTTTAGTAGGACAAAGATACTGTCTTTGTTATTTGTGCTTCATAAATTCTCAATAAGAAAAAGAGAAAACTGTTTCAGAAGATACGAGTCACCTCTTTAGGGTCACAGTGAGGTCACAGGCCAGAAGCCATTCTCTTATCCACATGACAGTGAACTGCAGAAGCCTGAACTGGAATGCACAGCTGCTGCAGCACATAGCAACAATAAGGTCCAAAGAAAGCATTTCTTCTCTTATAAAATCGACCACAAAACAAAAAATTGAAGACCAGATAGACCAGAATTCAAAGACTCACATTTACCAATGTGATTGCCATAGATATCTGCTTCTCATTGTTGGGTTTATCAAAATTAAAGCATCTGAGACTAAAGACATAGCTTGTTTTCTTGTAAGAAAAATACACTTTTCTAAGATGGCTTGAGAAAAGGAAATAACTATGTATCTGAGAAGGAGATTAGGATGTGGCAGGCTGGCTGGGAAAGTGAGTGTGACCTGTTAGCTGCAAAGTTCCAGGACACATGCACAGAACAGTTCCCAAAGCCCTACATATGGACTTCTCTTGAGAACTCAAGCAGTTTGGGATAGGAAGACCTAGATGGGACATCAGCCCGACGAGTGGCAGATACTAAAAGATAGTCTCCACTGAGCTCAGGGTTACTGTGTTCCTTCATAGTAGTATAGTCTCATTCTGTAGCATGTAACTTTTTTCTTACTTTCACTTGGCACAAACTTAATGTGTAGAACATGCTTCTCTTACCTTTCAATAAGTGTAAAACCTTGCTACCTTTTGTGCTTGCTTGACCAATTTCTTGCTCAGAATAGAGGGAATCTACCTCCAGAAGCAGACTTCAGCACCTCAAAACTAGGTAATAAATTGACTCAAAAATTTCCTTCCTGGCCTGGCATCATGGGAACTTGTGTTACCTTATGTGCCCTATAGGTCCTGTGAGCTCCAGTATTATGCCTTATTTAGTTTGGAAACTGCAGCACCTGATCTTTGCAATTTATGCATTTGTCTGTTTGTTTGAATGAATGAAAACATAGCTGTCCACTTTTAGTTTCCCTAATTCCAGGAGAAAAATCTCCAGTAGTCAGAAATCAAGAGGAATTTGGCTTTTGACTTGGCTAAAATGAGCATGATTATCCCTTTAAAGGGCTGTAGTCCCTCAAGAAGATGTCTGTGCTTCCACAAAGTGGGCACAAATGCCCAGCAGGTAGTCCTGGAGCCTTCTCAAAGCATTCTCTAGTGAATATCTCCAAGACCAATGTTCTGATTTTTTTACTATTTACAGATTCCCTCAAGAGAGTAAAATGGCAAGTATCCAATATTTTGGTTGTCTTTCCATATTGGAAGAATAAAATGATAACAGAACATATTGCAAGCACAAAGTACATTACTTGTAGAAAATCATGCTTTCTCCTCCTTTGAGAAGTGAATCTCACAGGAAAATCTGGCAGCCTTGAGGGTGAGAGTGATAGGCACTCCCAAAGTATGCTACAAATGCAGCATAAGCTAGAATAAGCAGTTCCTTCTATACAGGTATTGTTTGAAATGTAAGTCATCACTTAAGGGTAGCTCTTTCCCAGTACTTTTCCAGTAAGCTGAACAGGGAGGCCTCACAACCACCACTGTCTGGTAGATCATAGATTCTTTCATCTCCCAATAAGCATCATCTGAAATGAGTGAAAATAAAATTACCCTTTTACAAAGCTGTCAGACGTGCCTCCTGATTTTACTGCTGTCAAATTCTTTGCTTCTTTGATGAACACTTCCAGTATTCCTCCAGAGATTACAGGTGACTCCTTTTTCTTTTCCTTTTTGGAGGTTTTTTTTCCTGCATCACCAAAATGAGTGAGAAAGAGAAAGAGAGAGATAGAGACAGAGAGACAGACAGACAGACAGAGAGAATATTGATATTATGACTTCTATTTTAAAATTTACAAAGCACATCTGCAAAGATATACTTTATTTGCTGATTGAATCAGATCTTTACATTATTATATATTTTATATTCATTTAACTGTTTTAACCTCCACTGGATTCCTTCTGGATAGGCTTTTCCTGTGTATTTGTTGACATTAATGGGAAAATAAACTTAAAACTCTAACCACTCCCCTACAAAATATATCTTTCATGTGATCTAAAAGAATGTAATGGAAAAGACTCCGAAAGCTGCCTGGGCCACCATTCCTGCTCTTAGTGACAAATAGTTATGATGAAAGCACAGACACAATCTGTCAAAACTCCAAAAGAGAAAATTCCATAAGTTTTCTCTTTGATATTTTGAACTGACTCCAAAGAGAACATTCCATAAACCATCTTGTAAGTTTCCAACTGCAGATAGGGTGAGTACTGAAGGTGTGGGAAAACTCTTTTCTGCCCCATCCTGTTATTCTAGCGAAATAGGATCCACAGGCACAATAACCGCCACCTTTACTTAGTACTTTTTTAGGGACCTTACATGTATGAACCTATTTAATCCTCACAGCAACTCTTTGGAGTGAGGAAACTGAGGCTAGGTGACTTGCACACCAAAGACAGTGATCATGATGGGAGGATAAAGGAGGCTACCTGGGGGAATTGATGGAAGAGGAAGGGCAAGAAAGATTTACAGGTTGATCACATCTGAATTTTTCTTTTGAATTCTATATTCTACCTCAGCTTTTCCCTCAAGACTCCTTGAGTAGCTATAAATGACATAAATCCATACAGCAGCTTCCTCCATCCCTCTCAGGAGATCGCCCACCCTGTGGAAGATCTTATATCTCTGGGACTGACAAGAAACAAATATTAGTAGAAAGGCTGACTTCTAAGACATGAACTTTTGCCTTCTTTTCCTTGTATGAATCCCATACCCTTCAATCTGTGTAGTATGTATTTTTCAACTCTCCTTAAAAGACAGTGACACATATTCCTTTATATTTCATCTATTTAGTGCAAAATTAATGTTTATTCCAACCAATCCCTAATAGCTACTCCCATCCTCATAGAAATAGAGTGTCAATGATTAGTGTCATGGAGTATTACTCTACCGTGAAGTTGTCCTAGTGGAAGTATGACACTTTCTCCTGGGGGAATGTATCGTAAAACCACAGTCAGCTCTCCTTTGTACTGAAGGCCAATATCAGGAGCAAATTCCACCTGAACAAGAAGAGACAGGTGAAAAGAAAATGTAAGAATGTCTGACTTAGTATTTTACAATCCATGTTTGAATGTGCAATATTTATTTGGTGGCTAAATGTGATGACGTATTGCCATTATACTATGTTATTTCTTACTGGTTTGAGATGACTTGGACATGAGAAAAACAAAGATGTGAAAGCTCTATTAAGGCATTTGCATATAACTTTCAACATGAAAGGAAAAGGAATCTGAAAGGAGATATATAACGCCTATTTTGTCCATCAATTGATATCGAGTGTCTTGATACATTGAGGACTGACCCAGATATACTACAGAGCATGAGGCAGGAATAATAATGCCACTGAAAATAGTCTCAGAAGTCTTTTCTCCCTGTTTGATGTCTAAAAGCTTGCCTAAGTGACCAAGAAGGGAAAAGTAGGGGATGTAAAATGGTGCAGCCACTACGGACACAGTTTCTTATATGACAAAGCATGCAGCTATGAAAAAGCCCAGAATTTATACTTGAATATTAACTATAGATAAATAAAAAATCATATCCAAGTAAAGTTTGGGTACTAATACAATATTTGTATTAGCTTTATTTGTAATAGCAAAAATACCAGAAACAACCTAAATATCCTTTAACAGATGAATGGTTAAACAAACCATGGTGCATACATACCATGAAATACTAAGCAGAAATTAAAAGCAAAAGACTATTGATACATGCAAGAACTTGGATGAATCTCTAGAGAATTATTCTTAGTGAAGAAAGCCAGTACCGAAGGGTTCCATTTACATAACATTCTTCAAATGAAATATTGTAGAGATGTAGAACAGTTTAGTAGTTGCCAGGGGTTAGGAATAGGGGCAGTCGGAGGCAGGTGGTTGTGGTTAAGTGGGTCAACTTGAGAGACATGTGTGGGATGGAGCTGCCCTGTATTTTGATTGTAGTGGTAAATATATGAATTCACACACATCACAAAATTGCATAGAACTAAATATACACACCAACTTGTGTACACGCTCACAAATAAGTACCAGTAAAATCTGGAAATCTGAATAAAATTGATAGATCATATTAATGTCAGTATCTTAGTGGTGATATCATACCACAGCTTTGCAATGTTACCACTGGGGAACAGAATAATGGGTACATGTGACCTCTTTGTATCATTTCTTATAACTGTGTGCAGAGTTACAATGATCCAAAAATAAAACATTCAAAATTTACAAGTCAATCTTCAAAAACATCCAGAACATCGGTTCTGTAAGTCTCCCTCCTGTCATTGAGTCAACTGAATTTTGATTTTGTGCTGATGGAACAGAAAAGGTAGTGTACTTACTCAGGCATTTCTCTGAGAGACTTGACTAATACAAATTGAATCAAAGGCAGAGGACTGCTCTCCTCAGAGAGAGGACAGGTGAGAGTTCAGAAATCCAGCCCTTTCACATCAAAGCTGCAAGCTGTTCAAGGCTCATAACATGCACACACACACACTGCTGGGATCACCATAAAAAGTACTTGTCTGACTATCTGACTTTCATTCCTGTTGGTCATGGTATAACTTACTAGTAAGGATGAAAAAACACTTGAACACTTGAAGTATTTTATTTAACCATCTTTGTTTCATTTGAGAAACCTTCTTGTTTCATTTTAACTTCTCAAAAAACTAAAAATAAAGCCAAGCATGGTGGTACAACTGCAATCACAGCACTCTGGCAGTCTGAGCTGGGAGGGTAGCAAATTCAAACCCATCCAGACAAATTAGTGAGACCCTTCCAAACTACATCCAGGCAACATGGCACATGCCTATAATCATAGCACACTGGAAAGCTGAAGCAGGTGGGTCACATATTTAAGTCCAGCCTGGGCCATGTAGCAACTTAGAGAGTCCCTGTGTCAGAATGATAAAAAAGGAGAGTTGAGAATGTAGGTTAGTGTGAAGGTATGGGTTTAATCTCCAATGCTGACAAAAAAATTAAAATAGAACTACCATGTGACACAGCAATCGTATTACCAGGTATATACAGTAAATCTCCAACTTACAAATGAGTTTAGTTCTTAGAGAACGTTTGTAAGTCAGATTCATTTGTAAGTCTAAAAAGGGTAGTCTTTAAACCTTTGACACAAATATACAATACATATTGCTTTATGCTTCCTAATAGTCCTTTCCACATCATCACTAATTTTCCTCTTGCTTCCAGACATCCTAGGCTCAAATTGAGCATAGTACTACTGTACACAATCTCAGTGTACAGCAGGCACACAGCAGCACAACTGTGACAATGTCTGTCAGACACATGAGCTACTTCTGTGACTTGTTTGTATCCACAAATGTTTGTAATGCAAAGTTGGCTTGCATCTGTGAAAGTTCGCAACTACAGTGTTCTTAAGTTGGAGACTTATAGTATCC
Source organism: Dasyprocta punctata (assembly GCA_004363535.1). NCBI lineage: Eukaryota > Metazoa > Chordata > Mammalia > Rodentia > Dasyproctidae > Dasyprocta > Dasyprocta punctata. Next base: position 37,147 of record RJWM01020048.1, read on the forward strand.
AAAGGAAATTAACTCAGTATATATAGAAAACACATCTATAATTCCTGTATGTATTGCAGCACTATTGTAAAAGGGGTGGGTCCAGGATAGAGTCAGCTAGATACAAAATAAATAGCATACATACTAAGTTAAGAGTTAAGCTTAGAAATATAAAAACAAACATAGGAAAAAGGATAGGATAAGAATAGGCAAAAATCAAGAAAAACCAAATAAACAATAATACGGTTATAACAGGGGACCTTAACACCCCACTGTCACAGAGAGACAGATCAACCAAACAAAAAATTAGCAAAGAAATAACAGAACTGAATCAAACTTGTGAACAAATGAACCTAGTAGATGTGTACCGAGTATTTCACCCATTAACATCAGAATACATGTTCTTCTCAGCTGCACATGGGTCATTCTCTAAAATAGATCATATACTGGTCCACAAACATGCTTAAATAAATGCAAAGAAACTGAAATAATTCCATGCATATTAACTGACCATAGCACAGTAAAATTGGAAGTGAATGACAAAAAAACCTACAAGAACCGTATAAACACATGGAAATTAAATAATACCCTCCTAAACAACCAGTGGGTCATGGAAGAAGTTAAAGAAGAAATTAAACAATATCTACAACTGAATGAAAATGCAAATACAAATTACCGGAACCTGTGGGACACAATGAAAGCAGTCCTCAGAGGGAAATTTATAGCACTAAG
>RJWM01020049.1:0-26274 GCA_004363535.1 Dasyprocta punctata
CCTAGAATAGCAAAGGCAATTCTGGGCAACAAAGGGAAGGCAGGAGGCATCACAATCCCCGACTTGAAACTATACTACAAAGCTACTGTGATAAAATCAGCATGGTACTGGAATCAAAACAGACCTGAAGATCAATGGAATAGATTAGAAGATACAGCCAGAACTACAAACACACTTAGCCACCTCATCTTTGACAAAGTGGCCAAACATGTACACTGGAAGAAAGACAGCCTCTTTAACAAATGGTGCTGGTAAAACTGGCTTTATATATGCTGTAAACTAAAACTAGATCCATACCTATCACCATGCACTAAAATAAAGTCAAAATGGATCAAAGATCTGAATATAAAAACAGAGACACTAAACCTACTAGAAGACAGAGTAGGTAAAAATCTCAATGACATAGGAGTAGCAGAGAGTTCATGAACAAAAACCAGATTGCATGGGAAACATTCCCCAGAATCAACAACTGGGATCTCATCTTACTAAAAAGTTTTTGCATGTCAAAGGAAATCTCCAACAGAGTGAAAGGAAAACCCACCAACTGGGAAAATATCTTAGCCAATTGTGCATCAGACAAAGGACTTCTATGTAAAACATATAAAGAATTAAAAGAAATCAGGCCCCTAAAATTCAAGGACCCAATGCAAACACGGGCATCTGAGATGAATACACACTTCTCAGAGAAAGAAATACAAATGGCTAATAAATATATGAAAAAATGTTGAACATCAATGGTCATTCGGGAAATGCATATTAAAACAACACTGAGATTCCATCTCACTCCAGAAAGAATGGCCAAGATTAAAAAATCAACCAAGAAATGCTGGAGGGGCTGTAGGGAAAAAGGAACTCTTCTCCACTGTTGGTGGGAGTGTAGACTCCCACCAACCACTATGGAAGTCAGTGTGGAGATTCCTCAAGAAGCTAGGATTAGAGATCCCATTCAATCCAGCTATCCCTCTTCTGGGCATTTTCCCAGAAGAATTGAAGACATCGTACCAGTGATATCTGTGCACCCATGTTTATAGCAACCCAATTTGTGATAGCCAGATTTTGGAAACAACCAAGTGCCCATCAATCAAAGAATGGATAAAAAAGATGTGGTATTTTTATACAATGGAGTACTACTCAGCTATTATGAAAGATTGCATTGAGACTTTTGTAAGTAAATGGTCACGACTTGAGACCATACTCATAAGTGAGATAAATCAAACCCACATGTGCAAATACCGTATTGTCTCCCTAGTGTAAGAAATGGAAAAGTATATATGATTCAAAATCTATAATAAATACTACGTAAGGCTAAAAAACAACTCAAAGAGCAAAAGTAATTGGGAAGGGAAAAGGCAGAAAGAGAAAAGGAAAGAGGAAAAGATAGAAACCTGTATATGTGTATATGTAAGATAACTAAAATGAACACACTGCTGAATGTATTCATTATTGAGAAAGAACAGTTAATACTCGTATGATTAGATCAATTTTACATGTCTATATCTGTTAATGTAAGTAACCATTTTAAAGATAACGATACGGAATATTGCAACCAGTGTCAAGTTTCTATCATCCGGTTTTGTATACCTGCAGTGTTACTGTTGACTATTTACTGTAGTCATTTGTTTGTCTCTTTTGTTTGTTGTCTTTGTTTTATATGTCTTTTTTTCTTTTTGTTCTTCGCTTAAATAAAAAAAAAGTAAATGCAAAGGATTTGAAATAATTCCATGCATATTATCTGACCATAGTGCAATAAAATTGGAAATTAGTGACAAAAAACCCCAGAAGAACCCCATAAATACATGAAAATTAAATAACACTCTCCTAAACAATCAACGGCTCTCAGAGGAAATTAAAGAAGAAATTAAACAATATCCACAATTGAATGAAAATGCAAATACAAATTACCAGAACCCGTGGGACACAATGAAAGCAGTCCTCAGAGGGAAATTTATAGCACTAAAGTCTCACATCGGAAAAATGGAAAGAACACACATAAACAACTTAATGCTGCACCTCAAGCTTCTAGAAAAAGAAGGGCAATTCAAGCCCAAGGCTCAACGAAGGGAGGAAATTATAAAAATCAGAGCAGAAATTAATACAATTGAAACTAAGAAAACAATACAAAGAATTAATGAATCCAAGAGTTGGTTCTTTGAAAGGATAACTAAATTGATAAACCCCAGCCAACCCTATCAAAAAGAGGAAAGAAAAAACTCAAATCCATGCAATAAGAAAAGAAAAAGATAAAAATCACTACAGACCCTGTGGAAATCATCAATACCTACTTTGAAAACCTTTACTTTCATAGGTTCGATAACAGAGAAGAAATGGACAGATTCCTAGAAACATGAATTACCAAAGCTGGATCAAGAGGAAGTAAAACTGCTGAATAACCCAATTTCAACTAATGAAATTGAAAATGTAATTACAACCTTACCAGCAAAGAAAAGCCCAGGTCCTGATGGATTCATTAACGAATTCTACAAGAAATTTAGGCAAGACCTACTGTAACACTTCTCAAACTCTTCAATGAAATTGACACCGAAGCAAGTCTCTCTAACTCATTCCTGGAAGCAAATATTACCCTAATGCCAAAACCAGAGAAAGACACAACCAAAAAAGAGAACTACAGGTCAATTTCCCTAATGCACACAGATGCAAAAACCCTCCATAAAATACTGGCAAACAATGCAGCAAGTCATCAAGAGGGTTACATACCACAACCAAGTGGGATTCATCCCAGGAATGCAGAGATGGTCCAACGTATGCAAATCAATAAAGATAATACACCATATCAATAGAGCCAAAGATAAGAAACACGTGATCATTTCAATAGATGCAGAAAAAGCTTTTGATAAAGTACAACACTCATTTATGATAAAAGTCCAAAGGAAAATTGGAATACATGGTCTTTACTTCAATCTGATAAAAGCCATCTATGACAAACTAACAGAAACACTAAACCTGCTGGAAGACAAAGTAGGTAGAAACCTTGAAGACAGGAGTAGGCAGATAATTCATGAACAAAAATCAAACTGTATGGGAAATACTTCCCAGAATGAACAACTGGGATCTTTTCTTATTAAAAAGTTTTTGCATGTGAAAAGAAGTGCCCAACAGAATTAAAAGAAAAACCCACAAATTGGGGGAAAAAATCTTAGTCAACTGTCCCTCAGACAAGGAACTTCTATCTAAAACGTGTAAAGAATTAGAACATGTAAAGGGTGTGGTGGTGCACGCCTTTAATCTCAGCATTCAGGAGGCTGACATAGGCAGAGCATTGCGAGTTCCAGGCCGGTTTGGGCTACAACACGAGCACAGGGCCAGCCTGAGCTACATAGTGCTACCCTGTCTCAAAAAAAACTAAGGCCGGGAGTTTGTCTCAGTGGCCTAAGTGCCTGTCTGGCAGGCACGAGGCTATGAGTTTGATCCCAAGTGCCATGAAAAAAAAAGAATTAAAAAAATCAGGCCCCCAAAATATGAAGACCCCATCCAAAAATGGGCATCTGAGATGAATACACACTTCTCAGGTGAAGAAATACAAATGGCAAATAAATACATGAAAAAATATTCAGCATCATTGGTCATTAGAGAAATGCAAATTAAAACAACACCAAGATTCCATCTCACCCCAGAAAGAATGGCCAGCATCAAGAAAATGACCAAAAACAAATGCTGTAGAGGCTGTGTGGAAAAAGGAAGTCTTCTCCACTGCTGGTGGCAGTGTAGACTAGTGCATCCACTGTGGAAATCAGTCTGGAGGTTCCTCAAAATTCTAGGATCAGAGGTCACATTTGACCCAGCTATCCAAGAAGTTAAAACATCATAACCACAGTGATATATGTGTACCCATGTTTTTAGCAGCACAATTTGTAATAGTCAAATCTTTCCCATTTGGGAAAGAATCTAAATGCCTATCAACTGAGAAATGGATAAAAAAGATGTGATTTTTTATACAATGGAATATTACTCAGCTATAAAGAAGGATCAGATTGATGATTTTATAGGTAAATGGATGCAACTTGAAACCATATGCATAAGTGAAATAAATCAAACTCACATGTGTAAATACCCTATTGTCTCCCTAGTTTAAGAAAGTGTAACAGTAAACAAGATACAAAATCTTCAGTAAATATTGTGAAAGGGTAAGAAACTGCTCAAAGGGGGAAAAAATAACTCAGATAAGGAAAAGGAGAAAAGAAGGAAGGGAAAATGAAAACGATATAAATTTGTATATGTACACTTAGGATAGCTGGGATGATTGTACTACTGAATTTATTAGTTCTTGGAACAAAACAGTTAATATTCATAGGATTAGATCAATTTTGCAAGTCTATATCTGGTAATCTGGGTAACTGTTTTGAAGATAACTATGCAAAATAACAACTTTTATTATGTTCCTACCACCTTGTTGTATAAGCCTATATTGTTATTGTTATTTATTTCTCTCTTTTGTTTCTTGTTTTTCTTGTATTTTGTTTTGTTTTGTTTTTCCCTCTAATACAGAAAGGATACATGTACATGTATAGGCTTATACATGCCTAGAATTTCTCTTAAAGAGTTTACAAGAATGGATTTTATTATGTGTGATGGTATGAACAGCTATTTTGAGGAAAACAAGACAGTATGGTAGCCATTGCTGATTTCCTATCATCTTGTTCTGAAGTCCTATAATGCTTTTATTATTTGTTTTGATTGGTTTTAGTCTGTTTTCTACTATTTGATCTCAATATGTGTGAAGGTATGGACAACTACATTGAAGAAAACATGAGACATTATGGTAGCTATTGTTGATTTCCTATTGTTTGGTTTTGAAGGCTTGTAATGCTTTCATTGTTTTGTTTTGATTGGTTTTACACGTTTTGTTTGAATTTATTGTGTATGAAGATATGGACAGCTATTTTGAAGAAAACAAGAGATATTATAGTAGCCATTGTTGATTTCCTGTTGTCTTGTTTTGAAGTCTTGTGTTGCTTGCATTGTTCTGTTCTGATCTGTTCTGTTCTGTTTTGTTTTATTCTCCTTAAAATAAAAAAGATAATATGTAATGTATTAGCTATTGTTATACTCCTATTATTCTGTCATGAAATTTTGTTTTAATTTTTTTCCATAAGAAAGATAAACAAATAAAAGTTCCAAATTTTCCACATTCTTAGCAACATGTTTCTGTCCATTTGGTTTTAGTCATCATAAGAAGTTTTAACTTGTTTCTCACTGTTGTTTTGATTTGTGCTCCATTAATGACTAGCAATGTTGTTCATCTTTTCATGTGCTTGTTGTATGTTTGCATATCTTCTGTGGAGAAATATTTATTCAGATGTTTTGACGATAATTACGTAACATATATCTAAAAAAGCTAGAGGAAAGAATTTGCAATGTTTTCATCATGAAGACAACCGAGGCTGGAGAATATAAATAATGTTTAACCTGATTTAAATATTATACATTGTCCACATACATTAAAATAATCCACAGTACTATATTAATATATATAATTATATTTGTCTATCAGTTAAAAAATAAAAATAGAATTGTCTTTCATTGTTAGAGTTGTTCTGAATACTAGACCCTTATCAGATATAGGATATAGTGTGCAAATATTTTTGTTTTTATCTTTTTTTTTAGACAATGTCTTATTGTGTAGTTCAGGCTGGCCTCAAACTCATGGTGATTCTCCTGCCTCAGCCTCCTGAGTGCTGGGATTAAAGATGTGCACCACAATACTCAGTGATATTTTCTGCCATTATACAAGCTATGTTTTCACCTTGTGGCATTGCTCCTAGAACATGTGCTTTAAATTTTGATCCACTCTAATCCATTTATTTTTCCTTTGTCACTTAAGCCTGTGCTATAACACTGAAGAAACCTAACCTACAAAATCATCTACTTATAAGACCAAGTCCCTTGCTTCTTTCTTATTTTATTTTATTTTGCCTTTCACATTCCTTGCTTCTTTCTTTCAATATTCTATGGGTTTTACTATTTGGTAATGGTTGATACATTGCCTCAACTTGAGAAGTTGAGAAGTTTAGCTAAAAGTTCTACATTCTAGTGTATAGAGGACATGCCCTTCTTCTCTAGGATGTTGTTCATTGTGTCCATTTGAGAAGTTCAGAAGTTTAACTAAAGGACTTAGCAGGAGAGGAGGGTCCTCACTGTAAATATCCTGAGCCTGTGCAAGAGAAGGGCATGGAGACCGTGTGAGTGCTACATCCACCCGAGGGCAGGCACCATGCATACAATGTAAGGGAGGAAAACAGGCTTTCCCCTGCCTTTGCTCTTGTTGCTTTTGCTATCTTCGGCCACCATCAACTGCTACCCCTGTGCCACACCACCCTGCCTTAGAGCTAGCTGATTATAAACTGAAATCTCCACCAACTGTGCGCTAAATAAACCTTTCCTTCCTTAATTTTGGGCATTAGGTATTTTGTCTCAACAACAAGAAAAGTAACCAAAACAGAATTTGATACCAGAGAAGTGGGGTCATTGCTACGACATTACCTGATCATGTGGCTCAAGAGCCTTTGGGAATGGCTTATGGGAAGAGTTTGGAAAGGTTTGGAGATATTGCCTGAAAGAGTAGTGCTGGAACACCATAGGCTGTTCTGTATGGGAGATTTTGATCTGAGTTCAGAAGACCAGAATGCTAATAGAAATCTTGCCAGTAAAGGCCAGGATAGGAGGTTTGTGCTGGAAAGAAGGACTGCATTGACTGTTGGACTCCAGAGAATGTATCTTATGACTTGGCAGAAAGTTTGTCTGCATTTTGCTTTTGTTTAGAGACTTTGCCTGAGTCTAAGATTAAGGGTGGTGGACTACTAATCTGGCAGAAGAAATTTCAAGGTAGTCAAATGTTGAGGAAGTGGCATGGCTATTGTTGGGGGCTTTTAGCCAGATCTATGTTAAAAATGAAGAGCAAAGAGCCCAGAAGGATGATTTAAAACATTGTGTGTTTGGTCAGAAAGGAAGCTCCAGTAAAACTGTGGACTGCAAAGATAGAGCAGAGGAGGCTATAAAAGATGGCCTAAGGGCATCACCACAAGAAGCATCAAGTACCCACCCTTTGCAGCCTCAAAACTGCAAAACTGAAAGATTTTGCTTTGTGGAGAAAACTGCAGAGCACCATGTTCCAGAATGGTGGCAGCATAGATAATTTGTCCCTCAGAATTGGATTTACAGTGCCCAGCAATCCAGATACTCAACCCCCATGGCCAAGAGAGAGGAAAACCTGGATACTGCTCCAGCTGGCAGTGAAACTTGGCATTATCCAGTGGCAATGGTTTTAGGTACATGCATAATACAAGAATTGTGGGGTTAAGAAAGCTTCCACTAGATTTCAGAAGGCCTGGAAGGCCAGGCAGTGTGCCCCTGAGAGGGCAGTGTGTGAAGCTGTGACGGTGAACTGAAGATAAGCCTCCTGCCTCAGACTCCCATGTGGTGGGATTACAGGTGTGTACCACCACACATGGTGGGTCCAATAATTTTTCTGAGTCTTTGGTTACCTGGAGATCTACTAATTTCATCTTATTTTTCATTTCATTGCTTTATTCAAATAAAACTGACATACCATACAATTAATCTATTCATGGTATATAACTCATTGATTTCATATGACTGCAATTTTTTTCCTATCCATGGCAGCTGCCACTTTTGAGTGACAGCAGTCAATTCCAGCAACCAAAGCATGGCACTGAGAAAGTCTGCAGTACCATCAATGTTCTTTGTGATGATGGCTTTGTATCCAGAGTAGCATCTGGTCAGGACCAACATCACCTTTCTGAGTTTCATGAATGTGCCAATTTTGAAACAACCACTGAGACCTACAGCAGAAAGTCTTCTGTTTCTTGATGTATCATGCTAGACATTCTACTAAAATGTTGAATTTCATGGGTGTCTTAGTCACTTTCTCATCATTGGGACAAAATATATGAAACCTGCAACTTATAAGAGAAAATGTTTATTTTGGTTTATATTTTAGAAGTTTTAGTCCTTGCATGGTTGGCAGGATGGTGGAAGAAAGTTGATCAGGTCCTAGCTGCCCAGTACCAGAATGAGAGGGGCTGGGCAGGGAGATAAACCCTTCCATGCCACGCCCCCAGTGATCTGCCTCTTCTGACCAGACTCCACCTCTGAACAGCAAGTCAACTATAAGAATCAATAATCCAATCACCTTCCAAAAGTCCCACCTATGAGTGAATGAGGCTCCTGCAGGAACACCTAGATGTAAACCACAATAGAAGGTGCCCAAACATCCTTGCCAGGAGAATTGCCAGAAGTTTAGGAAAGCCAGGAACATGTCTTGTCTGAGGAAACCTGCAAGGAGGGAGCAAAGCTAGCCCAAGAGAGAAGTCATGTAAACTACAACCACCAGCAGTACAACATGGGTGGAGTCACTCAAGTCTTTTGGACCTCACAATTTGGCACGGATTGCCTCAGATGCTGCACATGGTAAAGCAGAAAAAACACTTGCTTCCAGACAGGAGCCTGCCCCCTTCAGAATCCCTCTTCATGGCCTTCAATAAGCCTTTTGTTCTCTGTTAAGTTTCTGTTTTTCCCAAGCTGATGTATCCTTTTGTCCCTGTCTCTGCTGTATGCTAAGGTGAAATTCAGTGTAACTTTCTTGGCCAATCATGTAACTTGTAATTTATTTTAGTTATATGTTAAGGTGAAATTCAGTGACACTTTCTGTTCAATCAACTAATGGCAAATGCTCTGTTCCTGTACCCGCTACTTGGGTGTAAATCCTATAAAAGTCCTGCTCCCTGAGAGTTGGGTACTTTGCTCTTCTGTGAAGGATCTAGCCAAGCCTGACAGCATGAACAAAGCTGTAGCTGTACACCTGCCTCCAAAACCTGGATGCCACTCAGTTTGTTGGTCTCACTCTGCCACAACACTTATTGGGAACTACAAACACCTTCTAAGAGGTGTAAACACCTTTTAACAGCTGTACACACATTCTAGGAGCTATAAACACTTTTTTTATGAGCTGTAACTACTACAGCAATGGAACTACAGGACTTAATGTTTGTTCTGCTGGAATTTGGACTTGCTTTGGTCCCATTCCTTTGTACCCCCCATTTGTAACTTTTGGGATGAAAATGTTTATCTTGTACCATTGAATGTTGGCAGTGTTTAACTTTCCATTTGTAGAGAGGCTTGCCTCACATCTTGGAGGAGACTGGAGACTTGGACATATCATCAATGCTGAAAACAGTTAGGATTTTGGCAACTCTTAGAGATGGATTAAATGCCTTTTGCATAAAGGGATGTGCATGAGTCTTGGGGGCCAGCGACAGAATGTTATGGCTCTAATGTAATATAATGTTGATAGATTTAATACTAGTTCTTAAGGATTGTTAAACCTGTGTTACAATGTTCAAGTTGTAAAATGACAACAATAAGCATGTCTTTGTCTCTGGAGACAGGTTTAAAGAAATATGTCTAGTTGCTAAGTTGAAAAGAGATGGATTGCAATGGTTGATACATTGTATCAATTTGAGGAGTTTAGAAGCATAAATAAGTTCTACATCTTAGTGTGTAGAGGACATGTCCTTCTGCTCTAGGATGTTGTACATTGTATCAATTTGAGAAGTTCAGAAGTTTAACTAAGTGACTCAGCAGGGGGCCAGGGTCCTCATTTTGTGAACATCCTAAGGCTGTGAAAGAAGAGGGTACAGAGATGGTATGAGTTTTATACTCACCCGAGGGAAGGTACTCTACATACAATATAAGGGAGGAAATAAGCCGTGGTCTCCCCTTCCTTTTGCTCTTGCCTTGTTCCCATTACTAAGAGGAACGTTTTATGGAAATTATTAGCTCGGCGTTTTTTATAAATGGCACTTACTCAAATGAAGAAATTCCCTTGTATTCCTAGTTTTTTAAATATTATTTTTATCATGAATGGATATGGAATTTTCTGAAATGTTTTACTGTCTATTGAAATGATCTTATGATTTCTTTATTTTGTTAATACGGTTTTCTACATTTACTGATTTTCTAAAGTTATCTTATCTTACATTTCTGGGATGAGACTCACTTGGTCATACTATATGATCTTTTTGATACACTGCCTGAATTAGCTTGCTACTTTCTGTTGAGGAGTTTTGCATCTACATTCATTAAGGACTTATTGGTTTGTAATTCTCTTGTGATATCTTTGTCTTTTGATTTTAAGCAAGTACTTGACTCACAAAATGAGTTGGAAAGTGTTTCTTTCTCCTTTGTATTATGAAAAAAATTTGTGAAAGACTGATTTTAATTTTCCTTTAAATGCTTAGTAGAGCCAGACAAGGTGGTGCACACCTATAATCACAGCACTTGGTAGGCTGAGACAGGAGGACTGCCTACATAGCAATACCTTGTCTCAAAAAAAAGTTTAGTAGAGTTAATCGACAAAGCCATCTGGGCCCTGGGCTTTACTTTGTGGTAAGTTTTTAATTATTAATTTCAACTCATTATATTCCACTCACATTGTCTATTTTTTTGAGCTAACTTCAGTATTTGTAACTTCCTAGTTTATGAATTCCATCTATGTTAATTTGCTGGCATAGTTTTTCATAGCATTTTCTTATACTTGTTATTTTTTTAAGTCAGTAGTAATGCCCACACTTTCATTCTTGATAGTAGTTTGAGTTCTTTTACTTTGTTCCTTTGGTCTCATCAGTATCTACTTCTGATTAGACTTAGTTCCAAAAACTTTACTCCTATGTAGCTTGATTCCTTCCCTTTTTTTTTTCTGATATTGTTATACCTACTACATCTACACAAATCAAATGATACACTGTTAATAATTATTACTTTATATAACCTTATGTATTTTAAAGAAGTTGAAAGAAGGATAGCAAGTATATATTTACAGTTTTTGTAGCATTCTAATTATTTCTCATTCTATTCATTTCTTCTTGAGGATTTGTCACCTGCTATCATTTTGTTAATTCAAAACACCTTTCCCATCTATACTTTTCCTGATATTGTTGAATTATTACATTTTTACATGGCATAGGCTTAATAATACAACTATATATACTGCTTTAAGTAACTGATTTCAAAATGAGAAATGAGAGCCAGGCATGGTGGCACATGTCTGTAATTCCAGCACTCGGGAAGTTGAGGCAAGAGGATCAGTGAGAGTTGAGGGCAGGCTGGGATACATAGTGATTTCAAGGCAGCCTGAACTATACAGTAAGACTGTCTCAAAAAACTGAAAATATCTCATGTAGGGAACTGATGGAGTGCTGTGTCAGCTACACAGCTTATCCAGAACAAAGAGCCAAGAGTCTAGAACAGTAGTTCAGAGAGAAGTCAAGCGGATCCTAAACCACATGAGATCCACAGGGATTCTGACAGAGGAGAAGAACAAAACAGGATTCACTACTACTGGAGAAATAGCTCACTACAGACCAGACACGGAGTGGTGCAGCTGGAGCAGCTGTGTAGCTGACCAGGCGGGAGGGGAGTCAGCAAAAGCAGCTCTGCTCCTCACTAGAAGACTGAGACCTGACCTGGACAGGAAAGGTCTTATGCAGTCAGAGGCACCAGTAAGAACACAAGACACTTCCTGAAGCGACCCACCCCACAATCATTGGTTGGTGAGTGAACAAGAGTGACGGTGCCCCACACACAGTTCTACAGAATAGCAGATGGTGGGTGGGACTACAATTATATCTCAGAGTACTTGAAGTCCAAATTCCAGCAGCAGAACAGACTCCAGGTTGCTTCAGTGCCAATTTCTGGGAGAGGAATGAGGGAAGGGCTGTTCTCACAACAGACTGTCAGCAGCTGGATAGCAGATTAGGTGGCACTCAGCTGAGAAATAGCTGAAACCCAGACTCCAATCTGGCAAACACCAAATCGAGTTCTTGGCCCTAGCTGCAAAGGACAAGAAGCAGCCTCCTGGCCTCCTGTGGGACAAGGGAACCGCCCCCAGCGCTTGGTCCAGAGGAACAAGCAGGCAAGAGACCTTGGCTGGTAACAGGGTGCACTTCACCCTCCACCCTGCGACATGGTAGAAGCAGGCAAGTAAGATCACCTTCATAGCAACCAGCAGGCAAACAGCCTTGATTGGCTGAGGAAAGGGAATTTCCCTCACCCTACAACCAACTCCTATAGGAGGAGTCAGTGGGAGCTCTACGCAGTCCTGTGACTCAGCGCAACCCACCAGGGGAATGCCCAGCCAGCATCATAGGACACAGAGGTACTGAGCCAAGCCCAGCCCAGGTCCCCAGAGCTGCTCATCAGGGACTGGCCAGTGCAGCTACAGTGACTTGAAAAGCTTGGGCTCCGCCCATCAGAGCACAGGGCTCGTAAGAGCTCCATTGTTCAGTGGAGCAGGCACCGAGGGAGGGCCTAGAGGTTGCAGGACCGCAGAGCCAGGAGCAAAGGCCCAGCACTGTAGGCCTGGGACTTGCCCAGGCTTGCCTGGCACTCCACAGGCTCTGAACTCCTTGCAGCCAGACTCAGGGTGTGGGTGGTGCCATGCTCCGGGGTATGTTCCAACTAGCTGCCTGGCTCCGGGAGGTCTCGGGCCCCATCGAGTACGGTGGAGGCTTTAGCAACACGCTCCAAGAGTGCACCATCACTAGCTGTGCACAGGATCCAGCTCTACTTGGTCCTGTGACTCACCTCAAACCACCAGGGGAACGCCCGGTCAACCACACAGGACACAGAGGCACACAGGTCCCAGAAGAAAATGACAAAACAAAAGACCAAGAGGCAGTCTCAATCTCCCAGCCCAATGAGAACAAACGCAAGAGACACTGAAATGGAACACAGTGGGAGAAACACAACTGAACTTTCTGAAATAATAGCAAATGCAATAAACAAACAGCTCCATGAAGCTACAGAGAAACTCAAATCAGAAATAATCTCTCAGCTAAAAAAAGGAATGACAATCATTATTTAAGAAATGCTATCTGTGTATCTAAAGAAGAACAAGATAAAAAAATAGAAGAACTGAAGAAAATGATCGAAACTTTGAATGAACCATATAAGACACAAACAGAATGCATGAAACAGATGCAAAGGGAAATGCAGGAAATGAAAAATTCCATGGAAAGGTTGAAAAACCGCTTAAATGAAGCTGAAGATAGAATCTCAGATCTTGAAGACAGCATAGGAGCTCATGGCCACAAAAGAAAAGATCTCTTACAAATAGTAAGGAACCAAGAAACAACAATTTGACAGTAGCAAGACGATGCCAAGAAAAATAACATAAGATTAATAGGCATAAATGACAAAGCAGGGGTCAATACTAATGACCTGCAAAGACTATTCACAGAAATAATAGCAGAAAACTTTCCAAACATGGGAAGAGAATCTGAAATATAGGTAACGGAGGCATACAGAACCCCAACTAACCACAATGAAAATAAATCTTCACCCAGACATATAATAATAAAGGTATCAGAAATACAGCACAAGAACAAAATACTAAAAGTTGTCAGAGAAAAGAAACACATCACCTATGAAGGAAAGCCTATCAGAAACACAGCAGACTTCTCAACACAAACCTCTAAGTTAAGAAGAGCCTGGAGTGAAGTATTTCAAATCCTGAAAGAAAACAACTTTCAACCCAGATTGATGTACCCTGCAAAACTATCCTAAAAAACTGATGGAGAAACAAGATACTTTCATGACAAAGAAGAAATGAAGAAATTTATGGCCACCAAACCAACACTACAAAGAGTACTGAAAGACACTCTAGAAAGAGACAAAGATAGTCACAATCTTAAGAACAACAACAAAAGGAAACCACTAAGCAGGGCAAATAATTAAACAGAAAATGTAGAAAACCAATAACAGAAAGATAACATGACAGAGAAGAACCAGTACATATCAGTTATATCAATCAATGTAAATTGTCTCAACTCACCAATAAAAAGAAACAGACTAGCAGAGTGGGTTAAGAAACAAAATCCAACAATATGCTGTGTACAAGAAACACATTTCACTCAAAAGGAAATTCACAGATTAAAAATCAAAGGCTAGAAAACAATACTCCATGCAACAGGAACCCACAAAAAAAGCATGGGTAGCTATTATGTTTACAGACAATATGGACTTCAAACCGAAAATGATCAAAAGAGATAAAGAAGATCACTACATAACTGTTAGGGGAAAACTTCAAGAGGAAGAGATTACAATCATAAATATATATGCACCAAATATGGGAGCACCAAACTATGTAAGACAATTCTTAATAGACACGAAAAACCAAATAAACAATAATACAGGTATAACAGGGGACCTTAACACCCCACTGTCACAGAGAGACAGATCAACCAAGCAAAACATGAGCAAAGAAATAACAGAACTGAATCAAACTTGTGAACAAATGGACCTAGTAGATGTGTACTGAGTATTCCACCCATCAACATCAGAATAAACATTCTTCTCAGCTGCACATGGGTCATTCTCTAAAATAGGTCATATGCTGGTCCACAGACATGCCTAAGTAAATGCAAAGGAACTGAAATAATTCCATGCATATTATCTGACCATAGAGCAGTAAAATTGGAAATAAATGACAAAAGAAACTACAATAACTGCATAAACACATGGAAATTAAATAATATTCTCCTAAATAACCCATGGGTCACAAAAGAAGTTAAAGAAGGAAATTAAACAATATCCACAATTGAAACAAAATGCAAATACAAATGGGAACCTGTGGGACACAATGAAAGCAGTCCTTAGAGGGTAATTTATAGCACTAAACTCCCACATCAGAAAAATGGAAAGAACACACATAAACAACCTATGTTGCACCTCAAACTTCTAGAAAAAGAAGAGCAAGTCAAGTCCAAAGCCCAAAGAAGGGAGGAAATTATTAAGATTAGAACAGAAATTCATGCAATTGAAAGTAATAAAACAATACAAAGAACTAATGAATCGAAGAGTTGGTTCTTTGAGAGAGTAAATAAAATTGATAAACCACTAGCCAACCTTATCAAAAAGAGGAAAGAAAAAACTCAGATTCATGCAATAAGAAATGAAAAGGGTAAAATCACTACAGACCCTGTGGAAATACAGAAGACCATTAACACCTACTTCAAAAACCTTTACTCACATAGATTCGATAACACAAAAGAAATGGACAGATTCCTAGAAACCTATGAATTACCAAAGCTGAATCAAGAAGATGTAAAGCTCCTGAATAACCCAATTTGAGCTAATGAAATTGAAAATGTCATTAGGACCCTATGAACAAAGAAAAGCCAGGTCCCTGATGGATTCACCCCTGAATTCTACAAGAAATTTAGGGAAGCCTTAATGCCAATACTCCTCAAACTCTTCAGTGAAATTGAAAGGGATGTAAGTCTCCCTAACTCATTCCTGGAAACAAGTATTACCCTAATACCAAAACCAGACAAAGACCCAACCAAAAAAGAAAATTACAGGCCAATCTCCCTCATGAACATAGATGCAAAAATCCTCAATAAAATACTGGCAAATAGAATACAGCAAGTTATCAGGAAGATTATACACCATGATCAAGTGGGATTTATCCCAGGAATGCAGGGATGGTTCAATATATGCAAATCAATAAATGTAATACATCATATCAACAGGGCCAAGGACAAGAACCACATGATCATCTCAATTGATGCAGAAAAAGCTTTTCATAAAATCCAACACCAATTCATGATAAAAACCCTACAGAAAATCAAAATAGATGGTCTCTACCTCAACCTGACAAAAGCCATATATCATAAACCAACAGCCAGCATCTTACTAAATGGAGAAAAACTCAAAACTTTCAACCTAAAATCAGGAACAAGACAAGGATATCCATTATCACCACTCCTATTCAATATAGTTCTCAAAATACTAGCCAGAGCAATTAGACAAGAGAAAGAAATAAAGGGAATAAGGATAGGAAAGGAAGAAGTGAAATTATCATTATTTGCAGATGATATGATACTCTACATAGAAGACCCCCAAAGATCCATTAGAAGACTTCTAGAAGTAATAACCAAATTCAGTAAGGTTGCTGGATACAAGGTGAACACTCAAAAATCAATAGCATTCCTGTACACAAACAACAAAGTCACTGAGAGAGAAACAAGGGAAACCACACCCTTCACTATAACATCCAAAAAAATGAAATACTTGGGAATCAACCTAACGAAGGAAGTAAAAGATATATACAGTGAAAATTACATTACTCTGAAGAAGGAAATTGAAGAAGATTTCAGAAAATGGAAAGATATTCCCTGTTCATGAATAGGAAGAACAAACATCGTGAAAATGGCCATTCTCTCAAAATTATTATACAGATTCAATGCAATCCCAATCAAAATTCCACTTGCCTACCTCACAGAACTAGAGAAAGCATCCCTGAAATTCATCTGGAACCAGAAAAGACCTAGAATAGCAAAGGCAATTCTGGGCAACAAAGGGAAGGCAGGAGGCATCACTATCCCTGACTTGAAACTATACTAAAAAGCTACTGTGTTAAAATCAGCATGGTACTGGAATCAAAACAGACCTGAAGATCAATGGAATAGATTAGAAGATACAGCCACAACTACAAACACACTTAGCCACCTCATCTTTGACAAAGGGGCCAAACATGTACATTGGAAGAAAAGTAGCCTCTTTAACAAATGGTGCTGGAAAAACTGGCTTTCTATATGCCGTAAACTAAAACTAGATCCATGCCTATCACCATACACTAAAATAAAGTCAAAATGGATCAAAGATCTGAATATTAAAGCAGAGACACTAAACTTACTAGAAGACAGAGTAGGTAATAATCTCGATGACATAGGAGTAGGCAGAGAGTTCATGAACAAAAACCAAACTGCACGAGAAACGCTTCGCAGAATCAATAACTGGGATCTCATCTTACTAAAAAGTTTTTGCATGTCAAAGGAAATCTCCAACAGAGTGAAAAGAAAACCCACAAACTGGGAAAATATCTTAGCCAATTGTGCATCAGACAAAGGACTTCTATGCAAAACATATAAAGAATTAAAAGAAATCAGGCCCCTAAAATGCAAGGACCCAATCCAAAAATGGGCATCTGAGATGAATACACACTTCTCAGAGAAAGAAATACAAATGACAAATAAATATATGAAAAAATGTTCAGCATCAATGGTCATTTGGGAAATGCAAATTAATACAACACTGAGATTCCATCTCACACCAGAAAGAATGGCCAAGATTAAAAAATCAATCATCAACAAATTCTGGAGCGGCTGTGGGGAAAAAGGAACCCTTTTCCACTGTTGGTGGGAGTGTAGACTGGTGCAACCACTGTGGAAGTCAGTGTGGAGATTCCTCAAGAAGCTAGGATTAGAGATCCCATTCAACCCAGCTATCCCACTTGTGGGCATTTTCCCAGAAGAATTAAAAACATCATGCCATAGTGATATTTGTGCATCCATGTGTATAGCAACCCAATTTGTAATAGCAAGATCTTGGAAACAACCCAAGTGCCCATCAATCAAAGAATGGATAAAAAAGATGTGGTATTTTTATACAATGGAGTACTACTCAGCTATTAAGAAAGATTGCATTGAGACGTTTACAAGTAAATGGACAGGACTTGAGACCATACTCATAAGTGAGATAAATCAAACCCACATGTGTACATACCATATTATCTCCCTAGCGTAAGAAACTGAAAAAGTATATATGATCCCAAATGTATAATAAATACTATGTAAGGGTTAAAAACAGCTTGAAGAGCAAAAGTAATTGGGAAGGGAAAAGGGGGAAAGAGGGAAGGGAAAAGGAAAAGCTATAAATCTGTATATATGTATATGTAAGATGACTAAAACAAACATACTGTTGAATGTATTAGTTATTGAGAAAGAATAGTTAATACTCATATGATTAGATCAATTTTACATGTTTATATCTGTTAATGTAAACCACCATTTTGAAGATAACGAGACGCAATATTGCAACCATTGTGAAGTTTCTATCATCCTGTTTTGTAAACCTGTAGTGTTAGTGTTGTGCATTTACTCTAGTCGTTTGTCTCTTCTGCTTTTTGTCTTTCTTATACGTCTTTTTTTTTCTGTTAAATAAAAAAAAGGAGGAGTCAGTGGTGTGTCCACCATCAGCCTCACATTCAGCAGTAATCCTACTGTAGACTTGGTGGAATTATGTGGTACAGATTCCAGCTTTGACTAGGAAACACAGAACAATGGGCAATGGGAATTTTTACAAATAATTACGATTTTTTTATAAGTGGGGGTTGAACAGGTTTTTACTTTTGTTTGATTTGTTTTCTCTGTTTTGCCTTTCTCTTTCCTCACTGGTCTTTCT
This sequence comes from Dasyprocta punctata, assembly GCA_004363535.1. NCBI lineage: Eukaryota > Metazoa > Chordata > Mammalia > Rodentia > Dasyproctidae > Dasyprocta > Dasyprocta punctata. The sequence continues at coordinate 18,280 of RJWM01020049.1, forward strand.
GAATTCTTTTGAGATTTATAGGTGAATGAACACACTTTCTAGTCTTTGTGTTTTGCCTCTAAATTCTTTTGCTTTCTCCTTCATTCTCTTTCTCCTATACTTTTCTCCAGCTTTCCAAAATTTGCGTGATATCATTCTTAGTACTTCAACCTTTGCTCTACTATATTTCTCATTAGTTATTGCTCTGTTTTGTCACCTACACTCTTAAATTTCCCATCTACACAGGATAAAATCACTCTATCAAGTAGAAACCCTTTGCATATAAATTAATGGTCTATGCTGGAAGTTATTATATAACTACATATCTTGCTCCTATGATTAGTGCTAGAGCCTTGCGTTGTGATGGGCAGAGCTCAAAATCTTCTGGACCCATTGGCTAGGTTGGTCACTCCCTGACGGATGGCTCTGGGGCTCTGGGCTGGGTAGAACTCGGATCCTCCGTGTAGCTAGCCGGGATTCACCCCTGTTGTGTGGTGCTGGGACCTTGACCCTGGCTAGGTGGAGTTCAGAACCTCCAGGACCCAGGTGGCTAGCTAGGACACACATCTGGAGTGTGGCACCAGGGCCTTGTGCCTAACTGGGAGGAGTTCAGAGCCTCCAGGACCTGTATGGCTAGCTGGGACGCACCCCTGAACTATGGTGCTGTGGCCTTGTGCTGTGACGGGTAGAGCTCAGAATCTCCAGGACCCATGGGCTAGGCTGGTCGCTCCCTGATGGATGGCTCTGGGGCTCTGCTGTGCAGGGCTCAGTACTGCTGTGACCTGTGAGGCTGGCTGGGCATTCCCCTGACGGATCATGCTGGGACGCTAAGCTGGCCAGAGTTTACATCCTCTGTACAGCCAGCCGGGGGATGTACCCCTGGAGTGTGGCACCGGGGCCTTGCGCCTGGCCGACAGGAGTTCAGAGCCTCTGGACTGCACAGCTAGCTTGTACACACCTCCGGAGTCTCAAACATTTGTTTTTGTGTGTGTGTGTGTGGGGGGGTACTGGGTATCAAACTCACAACTTTGTGCCTGCCAGGCAGGCTCTATGCCACTGAACTAAATCTCTGGCCCTTCAAACATTTTTTAAAGTATTTTTTTTCTGTTTCCTTTTCTCTCTCTCCTTACCACTGAATGTATGTTTGTATACTTAATGTTGTTACTGCTTTATCTGAAGCTCTGTTCTTTTTCTGGGTATTTAGTTAGTGCCTTTAACCTGAGCTACATCTCTAATCCTCTTTACATTTGTTTTGAGACAAAGTCTTGGGCTGTAATTTGTGATCTTCCTGCCTTAGCTTCCCAGAGTACTGGGACTGCAGTACGGGCATGCAACACCACTCTGGGTTCTATTCATTTTTCTTCATTTTTATCTCCATGTTCTTCAGATTGTATCATCTCTATTTATCTGTCTTGAAATTTACTGCTTCTTTCTTTTGCCAGTTCAACTCTACTGTTGATCTTTGTAGTCAATTTCAGTCACTATACTTTTCATCTCCAGAATACCCACTTGGTTCATTTTAACAGTATCTCTATTGATATTCTCTATTTGATGATATAGTCATCATTCCTCCATTTAACTCTTTAAGCATGACTTCATTTAATTCTCTGACCATATTTACACTGTTTTGAAGTCTTTGTCTGCCAAGTCTACTGTTTACAACCCTTCAAAAGCCTGATTTGTTTACTATGTATATGCCACCCATTCACTGTTTCTTAGCCTACCTGAGATTTTGGTGTAAACTGGATATTTTAGGTGATATATAATAGCAAGCTTCTAGCTTGCAGTGTTGTTGCTTGGTTAGTCTTGTTTAGTTATTTAGTGACCTGGCTGTGCTTATTCAGTGAAGTACATTTTCCATGCAGTGTAGCCTCTATATTCCTGCTATAAGTTTTCTCTTTGGTTTTTGTCCTTTAGCCTGGCTACCTACATGTCACCCCTGAGTCAATATAAGGTTATGCTTAGCTGGGCATGGTGGTACACGACTGTAATCCCAGCACTCTGGAGGCTAAGGATTGTTGCAAGTTTGAGCCTAGCCTGGTTTACAAAGTGAGCTCAAGGCCAGCCTGAACTGCACAGTAAAATCTTGTCTCAAAAAGACAAAAAGAAATATATATATACATATATATATGCATATATGTATATGTATATATATATATATATATATATATATATATATATATATATATATATGGTTATGCTTAAGTCATCTCAGCTAGTTGTATTTTTCCCTTTACCATTAAATACATCAAGATTAAAGCTTCTATTGTTGTTTAGGGAGTTTACACTCTTGCTCCACATTCAGCAAAGACCCAGTAGCTTGGAGGTTCCTTGTCAGATTCCTTGTAAGGCATGGCCTTCGACACTCAGTCTTCCCTCGTGAAAGAATACATTTGATTTTAGTGTTAAATCTGGCGTCCTAGAAGTTGCATGTGAGTCACAGTAGGTTGTTTTTAGGTAGTGTTTGGTCAGAGGTTGAGTTTTAGTTTCTCATACTAGAAAGGAAGCTGCTTGGTGTTGATTAGTCTGAGTGTGGTTTAGCGAATATTTTGATGTTTGGCCTATGTCCTGTCCCTATCTAATGGACACACATACTTTTCCCAAACCCACATTGACTGTGATTCTAGGTGGACTCTTTCTGGCCATCTGTTTTTCTGGTTCTTGCTAAAAGACTTCTGGAATCCCTTCTATTTTACTCATTTCATGCAGCAGCTAGCCTCCTCTTAACTGCTCATCATCAAGATTTCTGGTTTTTCACACGTTCTTAGGTATGGATTTGCCTAACCTCTGTTCCAAATAAAATCAGTCTCTTTGTCCTTACAGCTTGTTTTCTCTCTGGCCCCCATGAAGAATTCCCATTTGTTTTATTAGAGGCTAGTGATGCTTTCCCCAGAGTGACCTGCTTTTAAATGGTCAATTAGGATGGAGGGGTACAGTGGAGTTGGCTGTTCCTGATCTATCTGGCTTACCCTTCCCAGTGTGGAAACTCCTCCATACATATGAGCTGAGGTGGGGACATTTGGGTTCCCAAAATTGCTGCCCTTGTGTTAAGAGTCCTGTGAATAAGGGATATGTGGGGTAATCCTCTTATCAAATTTGCCTAGACACAGGGCTGAGTTCCACAAAAAACAGCAGCTTTCCTCTCCCATATCCCTAGCTGGGCATGGTGATGCACACCTGTAATCCCAGCACTTGGGAAGCTAAGGCAGAAAGATTGCTGCAAGTTTGAGGCCAGCCTGAACTACACAGCAAGGCCCTGCCTCAAAAAGCCCCAAACCAAAACCAAACCAAAACCAAAAATAAAATAGTCCAAGAATGGAAGGTAGAAGGAGAGTGAATCCCTGTGTTCGCTATTCATACCAGATACAGATCTAATATAATAGAGAAGAAAGTAAGAGAGCAGACCTTGAGCTAAATGCTACAGAGTCTTGCTGTTTTTATCCAGGTGTAATAATTTTCTTCCTTTCTTTTGCTTTTTTTTCCCCAAGACAAAGTCTTACTATGTAGTCAAGGCTGGCCTTGAACTTGTAATCCTCCTGCCTCAGCTTCCCCAGTGCTGGGATTACAGGCATACACCAGCCTTTTTCTCTCTTTTGAAATATGAATGCCTATTTTATTTCCATAAGAAATATGTACAGACTAAATACAATGTGTACAGACTAAATACAATGAGATGGTCACTGGATCCTCTGTTTTACTCTAATACTGCGATATATTCCAGTACCATCTATATAAAATTTTGGTCCATTTTCTTCTCCTTTATCACTACCACTCTGATTTGAAAATTTTAATTTTACTCAAGTAAAAGAATTATAACTGGGTGTTGGGGTGCATACCTGTAATTCCAGCACTCGAGAGGCTGAGGCAAGAGAATGGCCACGAGTCCAAGGCCAGCCTGGATTACATAGAGAGTTTAGAGCCATCATGAACTATAAAGCAAGACCCTGTCTCAAAAAAAAACCCAAAACAAAAAACAAACAAAAAAATTATATACCAAACATGAGAACTAATACTTCATATCATTAACAGAATGTAACTGAACTAGGTATATTCTTTATTATTTCTCTGAAAGAGTAATTCATCTTTTCTACATGGTATTTCCCTTTACTTTTATTTCTATTACATTATTATGTAATGAATATCTCTTCTCACACATCCTGCAACAGGCCTGTAATTCATAGTATTACCACTAACAAGATTCATTATTTCATTTTCATTTCATGTTTAGTCTCCCTATCACATGGTATTTCAATAACCTAAGATAGTTTAGTCAAACATTTACTTTCCAACAGCAATTATAAAAATAAGATGCTAATTTAGAAACATAATAAAAATTCCAGTCTAACAACACTGGACCCATTTATTATCATGCTGTTGTGAAAAGTCCTTGCACAGCTACTGTTTCAATCCCAACACAGCATTCTTTGGGAAAAGCACAGACCTGGTAATCAGCTCTTGTAGGAATACTCTTAATACAGGGTTTCTAGATTAGAATGACAGGATCAAAGTCATGTCACCAGAAAAAAAATTTTTTTACCTCCTTAGTGAAGTCAAAGCCTGCAGTTTTCAGAATCTTGCTTAGCTTCTTTTGTTATCCCTTCTGGCACAAGTTATGCACCTGAAGGGACCATGTCTAGCTATCCTGAAATGTAAATGGCTCTGTAAACTAACACAGCTTGACTATAGAGACCAATGGGGCTTTCATGGTATTTACCACATATCTGATTGGGGATAACAGAGCTAATTCTTCTCCTTTGTAGCCTCTCTGGGAGGAGAAACCCCTACACCAGCCCTACTTCCTTCTCTTGGTAGATTTTTTTTGAATGAATGGTTCTCCACTTACTGTATGTCCTTTGGACAAACTCCAGAAACCTTAAATGATTAGTTTTTATCTATCTCTTTGTGGAACTGGGAATAGAACCTAGGGTCCTGTACATGCTAGGCTATCACTTAGCAATAGTCTAGCCTTGATTTGTATAATTTTCACCAGTTAACCTGAAATACCACTGGAGAGGTCTGACCATCTCCTTACTCTGTGTTTATGGAAGTCCCATCCCTTGACTTCCTTTCTTTTCTTTTATGGTAAACACAACATAAAATATACTACTTGAGCTACTTCTAAGTGTAAAGCTTAGTGATATTAAGTGTATATACATTGTGGTTCAACCATCACCAGAATTGTTTTTTCTTCTTAATTTGAAACTCATACCTATTAAACAGTCCCTATTTTCCTCTTCTCCCAATCCTGGGAACCATCATTCTATTTTCCGTCTCTATGAATTTGACTACAGTAAGTATTTCATTTATATGGAATCATATAAGATTTGTGGTTTTGTGAGTGATTTATTTCACTTAGCATAATGTCTTCAAGGTACGATCATGTTGAGGCATGTGTCAAAATTTTCATCCTTTTTTTTATTCACTCATAAGTCAATGAAAATTTGGGTTTCTGCCATCTTTTTACTATTATTACTAATCTTCCCTTGTATGGAATAAGTTGTTTTTTGCTTCCCACTTTCAAGATTGTCTTGTAATATTATCTATGGAGATGTAAGGACCTTTGAGTTTATTATTTCTTCAAATTTCTTTTTCTTAAATACCCTCTCTTCTGAACTTCTACTGAGCATATGTTGGTATGCTCAAGGTTTCTTATGCATCTCATAGGCTCTGTTCATTTTTTCATTCTGCTTTTATCTCTACTGATCTACCTTCAAGTTCACTAATTTTTTTCTTCTATCAAGTCATACCTGCTGTTGAGGGCTTCAAGTTAATTTTTCATTTTATGTATTATGTTTTTAAAATGTTTTATATTCTTTCTTACTATTCTCTAGTTGATAAATCATTGTCATAGTCTCTGAGGTTCTCTCTCTTTCTCCTTCTTTCCTTCATCCCCTTTTTTTGGTTCTGAGTACTGAACACAGAGCTTCGTACATGCTAAGAACATGTTCTACCACTGAGTTACATTAGAGTGTCTTCTTTAATTCTCTAAATATGGTTTCCTTCAGTTCCTTAAATGTATTTATGGTAGCTAAAGGTCTGTATTTACTGTGTCTAACATCTGTACCTCTCTAGAGATAGTTTGTATTGACTAGTTTGTTTTCCTGTCTACTAGTCATATATTCATGCTTCTTAGCCAGTCTTGTGGCTAAGTAGACAGTTTTGAAAATGTACTGTAGCAATTCTGGACTTCTGATGTCCTTCCCCAATACCGTTTGTAGTTTTTTTGGAAAATACATCTTTTCTACAAGGAGTCACCAATTATGTCCTTACTGAAACTTTCAGATTATAATTTTTCTCTTAAATTCTACACCTAGATTCCTAGGGTTCTATTTTGGGTCAAGGTATCTTACTAGGTGGCCAATGATTAGTTAAAGTCAGACATAAACCTCTGGGACGATAAGGATTCCATCATCTGCCAAGTGGATCCATATGTATGTTGGGGCATTCATTAAAAATTCATGCAGACATAATGAGTTAAAGCCTTGCTAGAGAAAGAATAGCTCCACACCCAAGGGGTACGTGAGGTATCAAACCACAGGACTCGGCCAGGCATCCAGCACTGCACTCAGGGATGCAGCGGAGCTGTTCCTGGTGCCACCCCGCAGTGAAGTGTTACAATAAAGAAAGGCCACAGGTCCCTTGGGAAAGGATGCAAAACAGAGACTGGGCTCTTCAAGAAAGGACCCTGGTGCACAGAACTATGTTGTTCAAGGGTTCTGGCTGTGTAAACTGGTTTAAGTGTAGGAATTAGTTGATTCAAGCAAGGGAAGATAAGATGGCGGAACAGTAAACAGCAGGATAAGTAGCCTCCCTAAAAATACTGTCCAAATGCTGGACTATAACAACAAGGAGAAGACGAAAAAGAGGGAGGTGGGTCCTCTGTATCGAGGAAGAATCTAAAATGAGAATTGAAGCCCACAGAAAGAGTAAAAAGAAGTAACCAAACAAAGGCGGAGGTTGGCAGCACCTCTGACCGGAGCCGAACCCAAATTGTGGCGGGGAGCTGCTGCGACCTGGGGACACGCGATTAAAGTGCTGCAGCCACAGTGGTGATGGTGGAGGCAGAGATCGTGGAGTAGACTAAGGCTGGTGAGTGAGTGTTAGGGTTTATACATTGTGTCAACTTGAGAAGTGTAGTAGCTTAATTAAGTAAGGCAGCAGCTCTACATCCTGTGGTGTAGAGCATAAGCAGTTACCTGGCCATTGTGTCAATTTGAGAAGGTCAAAAGTTTAGCTGACAGTCTCAGCAGGGAGCCAGGGGTCTTACTTGGTAAACATCCTCATCCTGTGCAAAGGAAGGCAAGGATGTTTGTGAATGCTACACCCACCCTGGGGGGGCAGTGTCCTGTGTACTATATAAGGGAGGAGAAGAAGCTTGCTCTCGCCCCCTTTTAGTCTGGCTGCTTTTGCTTGGCTGTTGCCTTGAAGTGCTTCCCGAGTGCCATGCCACCCTGCCTTGGAGCCAGCTGATGGTGGACTGAAACCTCCAAAAACTGTAAGCTGAATAAACCTTTCCTTCCCTAATTTTGAGTGTCAGGTGTCTTGTCTCAGCAATGAGTGAAAAGTAACCAAGACAGTGAGTGTGACTAACTCCAACCCCCCCACCCCCACGAGGGAGAGCGAGGGACTGGAAACCATCTTGGGACTGGAACTGCACCTAATTGGGCATGGTCCTACAGAAATTGCTCCAACCGAGCCCTGGAGGGTCCCGGCGAGTGACCAGCTAGGTCCAGAGACCATGGCTCCATGCGCGCCCTAGGGGTGATAGGGGAAGTTTCACAGACAACTGGCCCAGGTTCCCAGGCAGAGGGCCTGCCCCCATGCACTATGCCAGACATCGGTGGAGCCAAGACAGGCTGGGGAAAGGCAGCGGATCAGCGCAGGCTCACTCCAGAGAAATCACAAGACCCCTGAACAACCTAGGAAAATGCCAAGACAAAGAGGTAGGGGGCAGTCTCTGGCCTCCAGTTCAAACAGAACAAATTCAGGAGAAGCAAACGCAGAAGAGGTCAGGAG
>RJWM01020049.1:26374-37956 GCA_004363535.1 Dasyprocta punctata
AAAAAAAAAAAAAAAAAAAAAAACAAAAACAAAAAAAAAGATTTGGAATGCATGAAACAGATTCAGAGAGACTACCAGGAAATAAAAAACTCCAATGAAAGTTGGCAGAACCACCTGAAAGAAACTAAAGATAGAATTTCAAATCTGGAAGACAGGCTTGAAGCCTGGGATCGAGAAAGGAGAGATCTCTTAAAAATAATAAGAAACTTGGGAGTAAGAATACAACGGCTGCAAGACAACCCAAGGAAATATAATTTGAGAGTAAAAGGTGTGAGTGAAAAGCAGGGGTCAATACAAATCAAATTAAAAGCCTATTTACAGAAATAATTTCAGAAAACTTTCCAAGCATGGGAACAGGAAGTGACTTTCAGATAAGTGAAGCATATAGAACTCCAGCTAAACATAACCAAAATATACCTACACCCAGACATATAATAGTAAAGATCCCAGAAATTCAACACAAAAACAAAATATTAAAAGCTATTAGAGAGAGAGAGAAAAAAAAACAGATCACCTACAAAGGAAAACTCATCAGAATCACGACAGACTTCTCAACACAAACCATCAGGTCAAGAAGAGCTTGGAGTGAAGTATTCCACGCCCTGAAAGAAAATAACTTCCAACCCAGATTGATGTACCCTGCAAAATTATCTTTCAAAATCAACAGAGAAACAAGATACTTCCATGACAAAGAAAAACTAAAGGACTTTATGACAACCAAGCCAACCCTACAAAGAATACTGAAGGACATTCTAGAGAGAGATAAAAAAGTCCACAGCTTCAGAAACAGCGGCAGAGGGATATCACCAAGCAGGACTGACAAATGAATAACCCATCATCGGGATTTGAGCCCAGTATTGTTTTCAATGAGCTGTTTAGTTTAATCTTATTCTACCTCAACCTGCTTAACTTTATTATATATGATGAAAAAGACAGCTATTTTAAAGATAATAAAATATATTACCGTAGCCTTTATTGATATTCAACCACCTTGTTTTGAAACCTGGTATTGCTTTCACTGTTCTGTTTTGAGGGATTTTAACCTATTTTGGTTTGTATGATTGTATTATAACAGACAATATAGGCAACTGTCTAGAAGATAATATGAGGCATTATAGAAATCAATGTTGCATTACTATGTATTCCTTCCATTGTTTTATTTGTTATTGATTTTATTCAGTACTATTTTGTTTGATTATATTAGGCCCAATGGTAAGGGCAATTATTTTGAAGACTATAAGAGGTATTACAAGGGGATAGGAGGAAGGAAGGAAGGGAAAAGGAAAAAGACATAGAGTTATATGAGGGTATACATAAGATGGTTAAAAAGACTATACTACTAAATGCATTAACTGGTGAGAAAGAACGGTTGATACTCATATGATTAGATCAATTTTACATGTCTGTATCTGTCAATCTGAGCAACCCCTTTGAAAGTAACTATATACAATGATACAAGCATTGTCAAATTCCAATCATCTCAGTTTGTAAACGTATAATATTACAGTATCGGATATGTTGTTGTTTGCTGGTCCCTTTAGCTTTTTGTTTCTCTTTTTTCTGACCATTCTTTTATTCTTTATTGGTTTTATTCTGAACTGTTTTGTTGGATTATATCAGGCCTGATGATATGGGCAGTTATTTTAATGACAACAAGAGGTACTCTAAGGGGAAAGGAGGAAGGAAGGAAGGGAAAAGTAAAAAGACATAAATTTATAAAAGGGTGTACATAAGATAGTAAAAATGATTTGCTTTTCTTTTTCTAGAAGTTTGAGGTTAAACATTTCTTTTATAATTTCTTTATAATTTCCTCCCTTGTATGAGCTTTGGGTTTGATTTGTTTTCCTTTTTCTAGAAGTTTGAGATTAAACATTAGGTTTTTTTTATTTGAGCTTGTTTAGTTTTCCTGATGTGAGAGTTTATCACTATAAATTTCCCTTTTAGGATTGCTTAAATTGCAGCCCATAAGTTTCAATATGTTCCAGAAACACAAGCTGAGATGATAGCTACTGAAGTAAAATACAACTTAATGCTTGTAGTGTTTAGCGTTTCATTGCCTTTGTAGCCCTAAAGCCTATATTCTCTGATCATCTATTTAGAGGATAACAATACACAGTGTAGCATATATGGGGGATCTCCTTCTGAAGGTGGTAGCCATTGTTAATTTCCCATTATCTGGTTTCAAAATCCTGTATCATTTTCATTGTTTTGCTGGGTTGGGTTTTATTCTGCTTTATCTTGTTTGATTTTATTATATCTGATGGCATGAGCAGCTATTTCAAAGATAACAAGATATATTATGGTAGCCATTTTGGATTTAGTATTAGCTTGTTTTGAAGTCCTGTATTGCATTCATTGTTTTTTCATTGGTTCTATTCTGTTCTGTTTTGTTTGATTTTACTGTGTCTGAAGGTGTAGACAGCTATTTTGAAGACAAGAAGAGGCATTATGGCAACCATTGTTATTTCCTATTATCTTGCATTGAAATTCTGTGTCACTTAACACTGTCTTGTTTTGATTTGCTTTATTGTTTTATTTTGCTTGGTTTTATTCTCTTTAAAATAAAATTTTAAAAAATGATAGGGTTCTTGGTGAATACCTTTGTACATTCAACAGGGCTGTACTCCCCCATAGTATCTCATTCTCCCTAGTGATTGCTAGTGGCATGGAAAGGTTCTGTCTTCTTCAAACAATATCAGTCCTTCCTCGGCTAAGTATGGTGGCACACACTTGGGAGGCTGACACAGAAGGATCTCAAGTTTGAGACTAGCCTGGGTAGCTTAGCAACTTGAGACCCTGTCTTAAAATAAAAACTGAAAAAGATTAGAGGTATAGCATAATGTGAATATTCAATTCTCAGTACCACAAATAATAAACTAATGATAATCCTCCCTAGAACATTATGTCTCTTGGCTTCACCAGCATTTTAATCACAACTTTCCCAGTGTTGCTTATCTTTTCTGAGATGCATCTTTCACCTATAGTTAGCAGAAGTAATACTAAGCTATTACTGTACTAGGCTATAGTTCCCTGTTGCTATACAGGGTTTATTTAAAACTACTAGGCAATTAACTATTTAGGATATGTCACTCTTCACGTAAAGTTAAATTTTAGGGGCTGGGGATTTAGCTCAGCAGTGTAAGCGCTTGCCTGGCAAGCATGAGATCGTGAGTTTGATCCCTGGTACTTCCCCCAAGTAAAGTTAAATTTTAAATGCCAAACCAGATTTTATGCTAATCATTAAAATTACGACTATCATTTGGTATTCTTAAAAATATAGTAATCGGGAATTGGAAAGAGTTAAGTTCAAACTCTCTCATTACCACTTACTAGCTGTGTTATCTTTGTGAGTCACTACATTTTGGATTCTTTGTTTTTTTTTTTTTTCATTTTTTGACACAGGGTCTTGCTATGTAGTTCGGACTGGCCTTGAACTTGCTATGTAGCTCGGGCTGGCCTTGAACTCACTGCAATCCTCCCCTGTTGGGATTATAGGCATGCGCCACCATGCCCAGTGAGTGATTGCTTTTTAAACCTGTTTATTCATCTATGAATGGAGATTTTGCAACACTGTTATGAGGATGAGAAATATCATGCACAAAAAACAAAAATTAAAACAAAACAAAGAGCTGGGGATGGTGGCACATACCTATCATAACAGCACTTGGGAGGCAGAGGCAGGAGGACTGCCATGAATTCAAGGCTGGCCTGGACTACATAGTGAGTTCAAGGCCAGTCTGAACTACATAGTGAGATCCTGTCACAAAAAAATGAAACACCATAAAAAGAAACATCATACACAAAGGGCTGACTTAGTACACTGCCAGGGATAGAATAGGTGATACTATAGTATAGCACCTGTTCTGGATGATTTGATGAATGCTAAGTTATTGATTTTTGTAGGGCAATCCCCTCCATTCCCGCAATGACTCCAAATGCTGTCCCTTGTTTTTGGGGTCTTTTCAAAAAAGTAATCTTTACATTTTTTCCCTTATTTTTAGGCAGTAGGCTATTATTTATCACTGCTGTCACTGAGGCTGATTCTAAGAGTAGCTTCTACTTCCTGTCTTGCCTAATGTACAGTTTGCTGCTTCTGATTTATTATACACTGGAAATCAAATGACCAAATTGTCAGTGTTTAAGAATAAAAAAGGTTGAGCAGGAGGCTAAGTGATTCTCTTTAGGGGAAGTATACAGGCCCTATCAGACTATCACAGCACAGTCTGATAGCTGATCCTGGATGATTTAAATCAGTGATGGTAAACTTTTTAGAGACAAGTACTCAAGTGCAACTCGAAACTCACTTATTTATCTCAAAATACCAAAACTGCAATTAAACCTGAATACTCAGGTTTCAGTTTAGAAAAACCAATTCATACATTAACAACTTTCATCTTATAAAGAAAAACAAGTAACATGTGTGCCATAGGTTTGCCACCACTGATTTAAGTTATTTTCATGATCCTGAACACATTCTATATAACCAAGAGAACCAAATAAGTGGGAAAATGAGCTGTCACTATATAGTATAGAAAGAAAACTTGCAATTCTAGAGTTAATTATGCGACAACGGAGGACTGTATCTTAGGAACACATTAGGAACTAGAAGGAACAAATATTCAGCCATTATTCTTATTGGAAAAACCTTGTAAGCTACCAATTGGTCAAGGTGGTTAGAAAATTAACATGTATTGAACCTCTATTACCTCAATGCTTGAACTACTCTGAGAGGAATTATAACACCTATTTATAGTGATGTTTAGAAAGGCTAAGGTAACTTCTTAAAGTTGAAAAATGTCAGAAACAAAATTTAAACTACAAGGTATGATTGAAAAATTTTAAAAAATTACCACAGTAAAAGACACATTGTCATTAATCCTCGTCAAAATAATCCTCACTTTAAAATACTTATTATTCTTTGCACTTTCTGAAGCAGTTGTGGAAGTTCTCTTTTGTGAATGTCTTTGGTTATGCTGTCATGGTTCTCTCAAGCCAAAATATTTACCTTTCACAGATTTTTCATTTTGGGGAAGATTCAGAAGCTGCATGATGACAGATCTGGTGAATAACACCACCGTAGGACATATTGCTGTAATGTTTTTACAAGCCTGCCTTTCCATTGGATGGCGCTCAACAACACAATTCACCAAATTTTGATCATATCTTATAAAGACACTTATGAAAGAGGACATCCATAACTGTTTCAGAAAGAGACAAGAATGATGAGATAAAAGAGTATTTAAAGAAAGGGGGAATATTTTCAGGGGGATTAATGACAAGGTATTTTGTAATGTAATACTTTTAATATAAACATTTACCGTACATTTTGATCATATACTGTAAGTTTTGAACTATCTTTTTCTGTCTTTTTGAGCCAGAGTTTCACTATGCAGTTCAAGGTTCCCTTGAACTTACTTTGTAACCCACGCTGTCCTCACACTCGCAGTGATCCTCCTGCCTCAGCCTCCTGAGTGCTGGGATTATAGGTGGGCTTTGTGCCACTGAGCTATATCCCTGGTTTGTAGTGCTGGGACTACAGGCATGAGCCACCATGCTCTGCCTGACCTGTTTCAAAGCTCAGTGTTCTTTTATTCTAAAGGTGACTTGTAGGATAGACTTGATCTCCCTTTTGCACAAAAATTTACTTCTTCAACATCAGCAATAAACAATGGGAAAGTGAATAGAAAATAGAATACTATTTACAATCACAGCTATATATACCAAGTATATATACCAATTAATTTTAATTACATGCTTTTATGGAAAAAACAGAATTCTACTAAGACATAAAGGAAGAGACCTGAATAAATGGAAGAGGTGAACTATGATGTTCAGATGGGAATATGCACCATCATAAAGATGTCAACGCTCCCCAAATTAATCTATAAATTGAATGCAATGTCAAAAAAGCCAACAATATTTTGGTGAAACTGAACTAATTCTAAATTATACACAAAAGTTCACGCTGGGGATTTAGCTCAGTGGCCTAAGTGCCTGTCTGGCAGGTATGAGGTTGTGAGTTTGATCCCCAGTACCAAAAAAAAAAAAAAAAAGTCCCTGAGTTGCAAGAATAGATAACACAATTCTGAAACAAGAAGGATGCAAATTTGCCTTAACTGATATTAAGGCAAATTATAAACCTTTAATAATTAAAAGAATGAGATACTGATTAGGGATAAAATAGGAAATAGAACAAAATAGAATCCAAGGATAGATTCATGTATATATAGGAACTTGGCACACAAGAAGATGATAATAGAAACCAGTGGAGAAAGAAGGCATCATTTAATAAGTGGAACTTGGAAACTTATTGAAGAAAATAAAATTCGATCCTTTTTCTTAGCATACACAGAATACTCACTGTATTACCTCCTGACATGGAAGACACTATAAAATTATAAGAAAATGTAGAACAGTATCTTTGTGACCCAGGGACAGGGGAGAATTTATTAAATAAGATCACAACATACATATCCTAAAGGTAGTTCAATGGATTGCACAAAACTAAAATAAAACCCAGTGGTCCTTGCCTGTAGTTCCAGTTACTCAAGAGTTGAGGCAGGAGTATTGCTTGCCTATGCAACTTAGTGAGATGCTTTCTCAAAATTAAAAGGGCTTGGGATGTAGCTCAGTGGTACACAGGGTGTACAATATGTAAGGCGCTAAATCCAATCCCTATTACCACAAAAAAACTCAAAACAAAACAAAACAAAAAACAAACAACCAACAACCCACAACTATAAAACTGTGCATAAATATACACATGTCTAAATAAATATATGAGAGATGTCTTAAAAAGATATACATCACATATCCAAGATCGGATGACTAGATGTGGAAAGGAGAAGGAAACTGGATTGAGGCCTGAGTCTGACAAAAACAAATGAAGGGTCATGCATGGACTGATGATAAAGGATTATAAACTGAAGAGATATCTCAACAATTATTTGCAATGTTTGAAGTCTAAGCCAAACATAAAACAAAAATCTCCCCTTCCTGAAATACCATAAAAACACTTGTTTAAAGAAAATGTCAAAAAAGTAAAAGCCATAGGAACTGTAAATGGTCATCATCCTGTCACATGGCTTACCGGAGAACACAGCACATAAGTAGCAGATGGGTAGGGACATTAGCTGGATTGAGCATACTGGGTGTGTCTGACTTCATACATGCTAGAAAAGCCCGCATCCTTCGGTTTTTGTCCTCAACTGCTTTGCCCAGCCAGAGTTTCTTGAGGTTTGGGCAGGTCCATTCCCGAAATGTCAGTGCAGACACCAGCTCAGGAGTTTGAGGTGACTTCCCTTTATAGGCAGACCATTCTTTAAGAATCACTGAAGGAACTAGAAAACAGATATTGATGAAAAAGAGGCTGTAGAACATCTGACCATTTCAATAGCTAGCTACTATTAACAGAATCTATCACATTTCAATATCTTCCATTTTTTTATTTTTGAGACAGGGTCTCACTATGTAGTTCAGGTTGGCCTTGAACTCACTATGTAGCCCATGCTGGCCTCAAACTCATGGCAATCCTTTTGCCCCAGTCTCCCAAGTTCTGGGTTTACAGGCATGCACCACCACACCTGGCTTCTTCTAAGTCTTTCTTACTGTAATTTTTATCATTAGGAGCAGTAACATCAGTAGCAAGCACTTATTAAGTGGTAGAACATTCTAGGTATTTTGCATATATTATCTCATGTAATCCTTTAAAAAAAAAACCCTGAGGGACATATTATGATAACATTACAAAACAGTATTCATTTTCCAGAAAAAGTAATCAAAGTCCAATATCACAGAGCTTGAAATTACACTGAATTTAAGTAGATATACCAGGCTGGACAAAGAAAGAAGTCTAAGGAAGAATTATGTAAATATTTGGTTTCATGATAGACTAAGGGATTTCACAAAATTCTCAAAAACCCAACATGTTGGGCATGGTTGATGCATGCCTGCAATCCCAGTTACTCAATAGGTTGAGGCAGAAGGATCACTTGAGCCCAGGAATTTAAGGCCAGCTTGGACAATGTAGCTAGACTTTATCTCAAAAAAAGAAATCATAACAATAACTCCCCCCAATCAGTTTTTAGATTTAAAAAGATAACAGACCAGAAAAATATGGCTTCCATCTATATCTCAGGTTTCTAAACTATGGTGATTGAACTTACAAAACAGTGAATTGACAGGTGTGGTGGCACATGCCTGTAATCCCAGCACTCAGGAGGCTGAGGCAGGAGGATCACTGTGAGTTCAAGGACAGCCTACACTACATATTTCAATGCCAGCCTGAACTGCATAGTGAGACTTTGTCTCAAGAAAAAATAGTTGACTAGATCCCCAGTCCCCCTCCTCATTTAAATTTTGAAACAAGGCCTCACTAAATTGGCCAGGCTGGACTCAAAGCTTATGGTCCTCTCAAGTAGCTGGAATTACAGGCATGTGCCATCACATTCAGGTTTTGGGTTTCTTTCATTTCAGATGCCTACTATCAATCACCCAAACTAGAGATTTAGTAATCATGCCAGAGTCCTCTTTCTCCTTAACTCTCAAAACATCTGTTTTTTACCAAGGTCCTGTTGATCCTAACCCAGTCTCCCTTCCACCTGTCTCCTCTTCTCCAAAACAACAAATAATGCAATAGTTCAGATAGCACTTTTCACTCGACAGGAGTCTCCATGCTGTTTGCTCCTATGTTCATCCTGTCTGGTCCTTCTCAAACCCATGCTCCACAACCATCAAAGTGCTCTTTAAAAAATCTTTTTTAGTCAGGCGTGGTGGCGCACGCCTTTAATCCTAGCACTCAGGAAGCTGAGATAGGAGGAGCATTGTGAGTTTGAGGTCAGCTTGGGCAACAATGAGAGCACAAGGCCAGCCTGAGCTACACAGTGTGACCCTGCCTCAAAAAATTAGGGCCAGAAGTTTGGTTCAGTGGCTTAACCGCCTGACAGGCGTGAGGTTGTGAGTTCGATCCCTGGTGCCGAAAAAAAAAAATCTTTTTTGCAGTGCTGAGGAGTAAAGCTCAGATCTCATGCATGGTTCGTTGAACGCTCTATCACCAAACTCTATCCAGTGCCACAGTGTTCTCTTGTAAATAATCTTTGGTACAAATCATTATAAATTCATAAGGAGTTGCAAAAACAGGGAGAAGTTCTGTGTATACATTACCTAGCTTCCTCTAACGGTTACGACTTAAATAATTGTGACACCAAAGCCCAGGAATTGATATTGTAACAATATGTGTGTGTAGTTCTACCATATTTGCTTGACACTAAGACCTAACAAGAAAATAAGCCCTAGCATAATTTATCGCTATGCTTACAATATAAGCCATACCCCCAAAATAAGCCCCAGTTAAGATCGTCAGCCAGATGGACACATTTAGTGCATAACACTCCAAAACATGACGGACATATTGAATTATAAACTATAATTAAACATAAATAATATAGACAATGCTTAAAATAAATGATGTAAATTATAATTAAGCATTTTTAAATACCCAAGTAGGTACCTTTTTTTTTTCTTTTTTTTTTTTGCAGCACGGGGGACTGAACTCACAACCTCACGCCTGCCTGACAGGCGCATAAGCTGCTGAGCCAAACTCCCGGCCCCGGTTTTTTGAGGCAGGGTCGCATTGTGCAGCTCAGTCCGGCCTTGCGCTCGCCCTGTAGCCCAAGCCCACCTCCAACTCACAACGCTCCTCCTACCTCAGCCTCCCAAGTGCTGGGATAAGTAGGTGCCTTTGGATGAGAGGCAAATGCCTATGTAAACAGATGAACTTGAGACTTATTGTCAAATAAACAATTAGAGTACAAAAGCAATGCACAAATAATGTGCATACTTGATAATGAACGGACATGTTTGAGTCTAATATGAATTTTCATAATTCAATACTTTGTATGTTGTGATCCATGTATTTAATGCACTCATGTGAAATAAACATTTTCTTTAACTTTTTTTTAAATTTTTTTTTTTACTTAAGCAAAGAAAAACAAAACAAAACAAAACAAAGAGACGACATATATAGTAAAAACAACAAGCAAAAGAGACAAAAAAACGACTAGAGTAAATACACAACATTGCAGGTTTACAAAACCGTAAGACACAAGCTTGACAATGGTTGCAATATTGCGCATTGTTATCTTTAAAATGGTTTCTTACATTAACACATATAGACAGGCAAGATTGATCTAATCATAGGAGTATTAATTGTTCTTTCTCAATAACGAATACATTCAGCAGTGTTCTTTTTAGTTATCTTACATATACATATATACAGGTTTATATCTTTTCCTCTTCCCTTTTCTCTTTCCGCCTATTCCCTTCCCAATTACCTTTGCTCTTTGAGCTGTTTTTTACCCTTACGTAGTATTTATTATAGATTTTGAATCATATATACTTTTCCATTTCTTACACTAGGGAGACAATATGGTATTTACACACGTGAGCTTGATCTATCTCACTTATGAGGATGGTCTCAAGTCGTGACCATTTACTTATGAAAGTCTCAATACAATCTTTCTTAATATCTGAGTAGTACTCCATTGTATAAAAATACCACATCTTTTTTATCCAGTCTTTGATTGATGGGCACTTGGGTTGTTTCCAAGATCTGGCTATTACAAATTGGGTTGCTATAAGCATGGGTGCACAGATATCACTGTGGTATGATGTTTTTAATTCTTCTGGGAAAATGCCCAGAAGAGGGATAGCTGGGTTGAATGGGATCTCTAATCCTAACTTCTTGAGGAATCTCCACACTGACTTCCACAGTGGTTGCACCAATCTACACTCCCACCAACAGTGGAGAACAGTTCCTTTTTCCCCACAGCCCCTCCAGCACTTGTTGTTGGTTGATTTTTTAATCTTGGCCATTCTTTCTGGGGTGAGATGGAATCTCAGTGTTGTTTTAATTTGCATTTCCTGAATGACCATTGATGTTGAACATTTTTTCATATATTTATTAGCCATTTGTATTTCTTTCTCTGAGAAGTGTGTATTCATCTCAGATGCCCGTGTTTGCACTGGGTCCTTGAATTTTAGGGGCCTGATTTCTTTTAATTCTTCATATGTTTTAGATAGAAGTCCTTTGTCTGATGGAAAATTGGCTAAGATATTTTCCCAGTTGGTGGGTTTTCCTTTCACTCTGTTGGAGATTTCCTTTGACATGCAAAAACGTTTTAGTAGGATGAGATCCCAGGTGTTGATTTTGGGAAGTGTTTCCCATGCAATCTGATTTTTGTTCATGAACTCTCTGCCTACTCCTATGTCATCAAGATTTTTCCCTACTCTGTCTTCTAGTAAGTTTAGTGTCTCTGTTTTTATATTCAGATCTTTGATCCATTTTGACTTTATTTGAGTGCATGGTGATAGGCATGGATCTAGCTTTAGTTTACGGCATATAGAAAGCCAGTTTTTCCAGCACCATTTGTTAAAGAGGCTATCTTTCTTCCAATGTACATGTTTGGCCCCTTTGTCAAAGATGAGGTGGCTAAGTGTGTTTGTAGTTGTGGCTGTATCTTCTAATCTATTCCATTGATCTTCAGGTCTGTTTTGATTCCAGTACCATGCTGATTTTATCACAG